>JAQIXJ010000019.1:0-74029 GCA_034700185.1 Phthiracarus laevigatus | reverse complement strand
GATGTTACATAACAAAGATACCAGAGTTGAGTCTGGTTTTAATTACATTACTACTCATAGTCACAGATCTCACTACTTTATTAATTGGCTTTCGGATTCGTTGCGAATGGAAGTTAAACGTATAAAACGGTCGATTGTCGGACACTCTGTCGTCAAGTATGTCATCGTTTCTAAGCGGCGGTCTTCTCAGCTCTGATAAATCATGTTTTGGAAGTTCAAAGGTGGTGAATGTGGTAATTTGTTGAATGGTTATGTTCGGTCCCTGTCTTGATCTAAATTGATATCTTGCGGACATTCTTTGCCTGAAAAATGTGGGATTAAACGTAACTTGAGTCAACTTTCGATGATATTGGTTCAGCATTTTTCTTAATTTGGTATTCAAAACGATATACTATTATTGATATTTTTTATCTGATTTGCAAAATTCAGATATATGGATTCCGGTATTCTGTCCGTATGGTGTGCACCTTTTTAATTTAGAGATTTTGTTCTTTATGTTAATAAAGGTATTTTACCTGATTTCTTATATTAATTAAGGGTTTTCAACCAATTTATTATGTTACTGTAATAAAGTTACTTTCAGGTCAATGAGGCCAAAAATGAGGTCCAAAATGGGCATAAGTAGGGTCATAAAGCCAAACGAGAGTAAAAAATCGAATCAAAATTGGCGAAAATCGGGTTAAAAAGTCTATAAATAGATCAAAAGAGACAATTCTTCAAAATATACAAAATTTTAGGTCAAGCTTTCAGTGGAATATTCAGCTAATTGGAGGTTTTTAAGAGAGTTTTAGGCTAATAATTATGTAAGTTCATTGGCATCTGCCGCAAGTTTCTGTGACATTTGCCCACTTTGGAGGAAATATCGTATAGATCCCGGATTTAATTAGCTTTCAGGTCTAAAAGGACAAAAAATTAGGTCATAGAGACCATTATTAGGGTCTAAATTGGCATAAAATGGGTCAAAAATTGCCATAATTGGGTTAATATAAGCAAAAATGTGATCAAAATAGACAAAATAAAGCGAAAATAACCAATACTATGGTTTAAATTTCAGTGGCTTATGTCGCTATTTGTTGTAAAAAGTGATTTTCAAGCTCAAAATTGTAAAAAATCCAAAAGTATGGTCAAAACTGGTATTAAAAGGGTCAAACGGCCGAATAGGGTCAAAATAGGCAATATTTGGCAAAATTGGGCAAGATTGACAAAATTAAAAATTAAATTTGAGTGGCTTATGCTGATGATTGATGTAAAAAGAGATTTTATGCTCAAAATGGGCAATCACAGATCATAAAGCAAAAATAGCTTTGACGTCCAAAACTGTGACGAAAATTTTAGTGGCATATAGCGCTAATATTCGGTTGTTAAGGGATATTTAGGGTCATTATTGTGTAAAAATTTCGTTATTGTGTAAAATGGGCTTAAAATTTCAATTACGGTATCTTAAAATGACAAAATTTAATTCAAAATTAAAGTAGCATATGTTGCTAATAAAGTTATATGATTTTGATTTCAGTGAATTCCGCAATTAAATTCAGTAGTGTTTTAGATAACAATGATTACTATGGATCTGCTGTTTTAAATGCTGTCTAACTTTTAACAGTTTCCTAAAAAATAGTATAAATTAATTGTTGGTAGAGAGAGAATGAAGAAAGCGAGCGACCATAAACTAACTAAAATTACATTACAAAGTCATATATAATGACCATATCGATCTTGTTTTATTAGTAATGTTTTTTGATTTATTATTATTATAGTAATGAATTATTTCTTAAGTGTACTATTCATTGTAAATGTAGATAATTAAATTTTTTCAAATTGATTACTTGATTTTTCCATGTTAACGAATTTATTAATATAGTTCAACGCAAATATAATGCCAATTAATTGTTTCGTGGGAAATGATTCAGGTTTTGGTTTCTTTTAGCCAATATTTTATCTGCGTTTATATAGAAATTGTTTGCGAGTTAGTATCGAAATTTATAAACTTAGTCAAATTTTGTAATTATAATCTGTCATAATCATTTTGATAATTGAATTTAAGCGACAAAAGTATTTATTTTCTCTACATTTAAGAAACTAAGAGCGCTCTATTTTGTGTTGAAATAATTCATGTGTTTGTCTTAAAGATACGTATCATACTACAGATTAAATATTAAAGATACTTGTAATTATATTCGATGTCTAAATGTATTCATTCATATATTATTTATATTAATTCATTTTATTTATTTATCCATTCATTCGTTATATAGTCTAGTTATTACTTATAGCCTAGATATTATTTTTTGGGAGATATTTGTCTCCGTAATGAATATAAATTGGCATTGCTATAATAAAGTTGTTCTTAATTCTTTGTTTTAGCTACAACTTTTTCGCATTATGATTTTACCTAATTTCTAATCAGTTGCTATTCACTTGTTGCCATGTTAAGTAAAAGTTATGTTTTAATTTTATTACATATTGCATACGTATTGTGTAATTTTGTTTTCGCGTACGTGTTCCTGTGTATTAATCCAATACAATGAACGAATTATGAAATCACATTTTTGTGAAATTAATGTTAAAATAAAAATATTTAGTTAAAAGGTTTTAATAGTTTATTATTATAAAGAGTTAACTAAATGAATGAATTAATATTAATAGGCCAAATAAATATTTTAAAACCAGTTATTGTTTATTAAGAAAAGCAAATGGAATAAATTTAATTATTGAAGGTGTCATTGAAATATCATTTAACCGCTTAACAACATAAATGTTTAATGACATCATCTGTTGCAAAGGGGATTTATATTATAGCTCTCATATACTCTCAGAACTTATCTTACACGTTATCATTGATAAAGTAAAGCGACATTCTGTCTGTCTCGCCAAATCTGGTTCAATTCAATACATCGAACTTTTACGATTAGAAATCGCAGCACTTCTATATTTTTAATAAATTAGTTAATAAATGGAAACACTAATTTTTTTGGTGTCAGAGTTTCGTCTTATTAGCCGAATTAAATTAGGTAATAAAATCAGAGTTGTAAACAAAATACAGACTTTGAAAAATAAATATGAGAGTAAGAAATGTACAAAATATTCAATATAGTAAAAGTCGATCGTTACCAGTTATAAGAGATGTAGTGACCGGTAATGAGCAAGTATAGGTAATTTATTATTTTTTGTATCACAAAATTTTTAGTACTCAATATTTTATTACAAATATTTATAAGAATGTCTGAATAATTTCAAACATGTCGTAAATTTTTTTTTGGAATTCTTCAAACATAATTGGTAAATGTTGTTATTCCATAAAATCTTAATTTTGATTTTTTAAAAACTTTCATTTAATCGAAACTATTTAAGAACACTACTCGGAGCACTTCAAATAGAATGTAAAATAAGCAAAGTGGCACTTGACCTATTGTTCAATAAAATATAAATTTTTTATATTTAAATCAATTGAATTGATAATATACTGTATACATTTAATTATCATTAAACCAATCTTTTTGACAGACAAGTGGCTATCTATTAACTTATATCTCTATATCCTTATTCTGAAGTTCAGAGTTAATATCACAACACTTGAAGGCGAAGGTTTCTTGTTACTATTCTACAACAAAACAAAACAACATTTTAGCATGCTGTAGTTTATTAAATTGTTCGAACTCTGTTAGATTTAAAATTTTGGGAAATAAATATTATTTTTCGAAAACAAAAATACTAATAAATTTTATTTTTACTTAAAAATTTTCATAGAATTGTTATACTCTATTGTCGACTTGCTGGCTAAAAATAAAGCTGTAAAACGATAGTTTGTAAAAAATAATAAATCTTTATTCCCATCTTTCTATTATATACAAAAAAATTTGGGGTTAATCTAAAATTCTTAAAAACCCTACCTGGACCAGACAAGGTTACGTCTGAACACAACATCGGGCATTCGTTAAGTAGTTGATAAAATTGTTTATAATACCCGTTTTCTAATATAATATGTGATTATCCCATATAAAAGATAAATAAAAAACAAAGTGTACAATTAAGTGAGTCAAGCTAATGGTATGATTACTAGTAGAGTACACGGACATACCCAAATCCATATACATGTATCTGCGTTTGCAAAGTAAGATAAAAATTTAAATTTTCAATTGTAATCCATTTTATATTTCAAATTTAATCTAGAGAACCTTATTTACGCATTTTTACTTTTACTGTTATCAGGAAGGTTTGTACCACCATATAAATAATAACAAAACACTTAAGCAAAGGTAGTTTTCATCTTAATCTTATAATCTATAAATTAAATGTGCCTTTATATTTATGCAATAAATCTAATATTCAGCAAACGTAGTTGTTTCTGACATTATGTAAATGCGTGAATCAATATGTAAATAAATTGGCAAACAAGGTAAATGTATTAAAAGTAAGCTTAAATATAGCGAAGATAAAGGCACAAAAGTAGTACTGCTATATTAATAAAGTGATATGGTTTTTAAAATCAGACTGGAATTTACACATAATTATTAGCACAGTTGAGTTAAAAATGGCTTAATCTTACTCTAATTTCCTAAAATTAAATTAAATATGCTTTTCATAAATGGAATTTTCATTTTCATAATTAGATATAAATACATAGCTAATCCAATTAGATTTGTAATTCTATTAATGAACATGCTCATTTTAGGTATTATGTATAAATTCATTAATTCATTATTTATAAAGGTGTAGACGTGAACGCTAAGCGGATGAATTAGGGTGATTGTTGTGTATGATTGTATAAATTTGAGCTAAATATTTGGCGCTGGTCGCTAGTATAAATAGTTATAGTAAAAATCAGGCAATTTAATGCTGTTTATAAAATTTTAATTATCTTTTCATAAAAATTAATGACAAGCAAGAACATAGACATCACATTGCATATAGTTTATTATGTTTAGCAAAATATATCGTGTCTGTTCCACAATGTTTAATTTCTCCGATTTTAACAATTACAAATTATTTTATAAAATAAAGTATAAAATTTCAATTAAAATTAAAATTATTTCTGATTATGATATTTTTACAGAAAATATATAAATAAATTGTTATTAAATTAAAATGTTGTATTGATTATAAATTAATGTACTGTACTTATTTTATTTGTAGCTAAACATATTTCTATATGCTTAATCTGATAAAACAGGTTATCATTAAACTTTTGAAAAGTTAGTGTAACACTTTGCAAACAACATTAAATTGCTTTGTTTTCACTGTATAAAGTATACTAATTGCAATTAAAGTTTATTTTGTAAGAACAGTTGAACAGTATTATGTGACTGCAATGAAAAGATTGAGGACCAATATTAAAAGCATAGCAAATCAAAGTGCGTCTACTGTATTAAGCTTAGGCTTAGATTATTTACTTTTTAAGCTACTTTTGATTTGTTAAATTAATTAATTAGTTAAATAATAATTCAAAAGCATACTAAACTAATTTGCAATAATAGCGCAGATTAGTGCGCTAATTAATTTAAAATTAAATTAATCTTGAAGCAAATAAAGTCTCAAAATACTCGAAAAATATAGACTCAATTATCTCAAATTTATATATATATAATATAAATTTATTCAATATTTCATAAAAGTTTTTTTTGAGTTATTTCGAAGCTACCTTATCTTGTTATTGTACGCGAATAACTCATAACAAAAATATATTTCCCGATTTAGCAACAAACACCACCGCAGTAGTCAATGACACTGGATAGTATCAATATAAAAATGCCAAAAAATAAATAAAGCCTTGGAGCGAGAGAATGCACTCATTAGTTTGATTCAAAATATCATTAAGAAGTAATTACCTAAAAACAAACATATGTTTTTATTAGAAAGCGAGTTAGTCATTAACCTACAATGTACGGCTACTGTAGAGGATAAAATTTATTATACCTAAATAATTAATTCATTTATATGGTGAATACTAGCATATGTTAAATTAATATATTATAACATTGCGTTCATCACAAATGATAACGTAAAGCACATTATTTGCTAAAAGTTAACTAATATTAATTGTTAATTTTATGTGGCCGTTTTAGCAGATTCCAAGCCTATTGTAATACTATTATTAAAATTAAAAAAGTTTGGCGCTTATAAAAGTTATTTCTTAATAAATGGAAATAAATTTAAATTATAGTAAAATAAATAAAAATATTATGTTAAATTATAAACTTTTTTTTATCGGTCTTCGATATATGGATTTGGGTTTTTCTGTCAGTCCGCGCATTTCTCTTATATCTTTCTCTAAGATTTCTTATACAAATAACGAGATTTTCAGGATTCGGTCAAAATGTCGTGTAAGAATGGTCAAATTTTGGGTAAAAATAGTCAAAATTCGGGTAAAAATGTCTATTAAACGCCAGTGGCATATGCAGTTTTTCGCCGTAACAAATCTTATTTGATCTGTATTTTTGTGACATATCCCGCTGCTTGATATAGTATCCTATAAAACTTTGATTTCTATGGCATATGCTGCTATTGAAGGTAATATCTTATAGAACTCGGAATCGGCATAAGCCGGCTTCACTAAAGTTTAATATAAATTAATTACCCAAAAATATTTTGGAATATAGAAAAATGTGTCGTTTTAAATATAGAATAATTTAGATATAATAATTCAGAATTTTCTATAAAAATAATCTAAAATAATGTTAGAGAGCTAACGAAGAAAGAGAGTAACTAAAATATACGTTGCAAAGTTAGATATTATAACCGTTTCGATCTTGTTTTGGGTATACCGTGACTTCTTTTCAATTTGCAGAACTTTATAAAAGTTGAAAATATAATATAAATTGATATTACTTTCTGTATTAAGATCCTTTGCTGTAATCGAATACAATTTTTTAGCTTACTTTGTAAAAGTCAGCTATAAGATTTGGGATTCATGTATGTGACTCTGTAGACTTTTTTTAGATCACAAAATCAGGCAAAAAATGAACAAAATTGGGTCAAAAATTGGTCAAAACTGAGTCAAAATTGGGTCAAAATTGGCTTTAATAGGGCTTAAATTGGGTTAAAAATGACTAAAAATGGGGTAATATTGGTCAAAACTGACACGAAATAGGTTCAAAAATGGTTAATATTGGGGCAAATAAGAGTAAATTTTGGTGTCACGCGTCTTATTAATTATAATAAAACACGTTATAGCACGCGCCTACATGTGTCTATAAGAACAAAATTTGATGTAACCTCGTCGGCAGCTAAACTAAGGATGAATAAAACTTACCTAAACACTCACTGAAGTACTATTTATAACAATGTTTAAGAGTACATACAATTTTTAGCGAAACAATAATATTTAAAAGTTTTGATTGCTTAAAAATAAAATTACAAAAATGATAAGCAACAATATAATAAGTTTTGTTTTGGCGTAAAACGAATTCAGATATTTATTATTTACTTGACTTATGCACATATCTATTCACTTAAAAAATATAAAAGTCGAAGTAAGCGCATTACTAATGTTCATTCTTGTTTTAAATCTAAATTTACCCTCACTTCAACTTGTTTTCAAAAATTTATAGAAGATTGAATTATTAACTTAAAAATTCTTAAATTAATTTTTATTTAGTAGGCTTTTTTATTTGACTTTTTGAATAATAATCTGTAATTTTTTATTCAAAAAAATAATCATTTTGTATTTCTATTTTTCTTAAAATCTAACCTTTTCATTCATAGCTTGAAATTAGTGTAAGAAAATTGTAAAAAAATACAGCATATATAATAAGCTATTTAATGATTAATTTACATTAATTTGTGCTTATCTTTACTTTCAATTTTTCTCTAAAAGTTGTTGAATTAATTATAAGTCTAGGAATTAAGCTTACAAAAAGAACGATTAAACTAAAATATTAATGGAAATTGAAAATAGCTGAATAGATTATGAATTTATAAAAGCTGGCACATTTTTAAAGAACATGCGTTTTATTTCATGCAATCCACTTTTTATGCAAGTGAAATGGGGCTAACTTTGTATACATAATCAGGGCTTTGGCTCCAGAATTTTGTCCTCAGTTCTAATAATAAGAATTGTTTAACTCGATCGAACTAAAATTCAGCTCTAATGAAATTTATAGAATGACTAACCCGTAACAGCTTTTGTAGAACATGAATATCATTTAGAGATACCAAGGAAAAATTAGTCTTAACAAAATAAATTTGAATATTTTTGCCGCAATATTTAATCTATTTTTCATTATAATTATGTGCAAAATCGCATAATGAATAATAAAATGATTCACATTTAAATAAATTTTTGTGACTTTAATATTTGTTTTGGAATAAATACGGCGACTAAATATTAAGTAAAATGTTTTATTCATATTAAGTTTTACTTGATTAATAATTTAATTCTTAAGATGTAATACTAATGATTGGCATTTAACTAAATAGTTTTTTTTCATAAATTACCTTTCTATCTATAGAAAAACAGATTTCTATTATTTTCATTTTGTATCAATTGATTAATAATCATAGATCACACTAATTGTGTCACGTAAACACCTATTATTGTTTGTGCAAAATTTTTCATTATGTCTTTATAGATTTTTTTTGTAGATTAACAGTTTTATAATAATATTTGTACGCTAATCTCTTTATTTAATTGATAAAGCAGTCAATGATATACAGAAGTTAGGATTTCATTCCATCCCATTAAAATTTTAATTATCATTTTATCCAAATTCATTCCACACTTTCAAAAGTATTTCCAATTCCACTTTTTTGGAGAGTTTTATGCCCATAAAAAATTATTACATTACATATTATTGATACAAACTTCAGTTATCGGGAAATTAAATAGGAATAACTAAACTCAATTACGAGATTATAAATATAATAATTAATTTTCTGGATAATATAACAATCAGGTTGAATGATTTACGCCACAAAAGTTGTAAGCTATTAAAAGTTATAGCATAGTTCGGAATAAAAGATTAAAAGATGACGAACACATCGCATTCTTAGTATTGTGGGTGAAAACTCATCCACTGATCCTAAATCGTGGGCGAGAGAAGAGGGGAGGAGAGAGAGAGAGAGAGAGAGAGAGAGAGAGAGAGAGAGACCGTTGAGATGTTATGCTTAAGAAAACCAATTTTAGGGAATTGTACGTTTTATATGCTTACTATCACGAATTTTTCTTCTTTTACTTTTTATATGAACTATAATGCAACGTTTACTGCATTATAAACAATTTTCTTGCACTAAATTGCGTTTTCTACTGAGCTTATTCTATGAGCAACAAAAAGTGGTTTTTTTTCACTCTCAAACTCAACCACACATACGCACAAGAAAGATAATAAAATAAATTATGAGATCATGCACAAGTTTTGCGAGCTTTAATATGAAAACTAAATGTAATTTTTTCAGTTTTACAAATTGTTTTATATTCTATTTCGAGTGTAGCATAAATTAAAAAAAATAATCGCGAATAAGTTGTGGAAATCCAAGAAAATCCATTAATAATAGATAGTAATAAAATAGGAATAATATTGTTTTTTCATTAATATTGGATTTAAAAACACTTACGTATAAAATGCGACAATATAATAGAGATATTGCGAAATAAAAACTAATTTAAATTATTTTCTCGTTGTGAAACCTAAGAATTATTCGAAATAATATTAAATTTGAATAACCTATGAATAAAATATGTAATATTTAAGTATAGTTTAATAAAAGAGAAATGCGCTATTGGTGTCAAAATTTAAATAATAATAATAATAATAGTAATAAAGATATAAATATTGGCATTATTGGTTTAAATGCTTTTTGCAAAACGTATAATTAATAGATATTTCAGATAATCCCTATAATGTTATTATCAATTTTTTTAATAAACTCAATCTTTTACAAGAAACCCAAAGTTTTATTTCACGTTTAATATAAAAGTTTGATAGAAAAGTAATTGATATTAAGACCGAAGATTATAACATAATTTTTTTCTCATTTGACATTCAAAGTTAATAAATTATTTTCAATATTAAACAATTAATATTTTAAAGCTAAATATAAGCCAGCAATTAATTTTTTACGTATAACGCACATTTAATTTGCATCAACTCGCGACTCAAAAAGCGGTTTTCTAATTATTTTTTTAATGAGAAAAATATTGTAGCTTAACTTCTTCCATATAATATATATGCGATGTTATTTCACAGAATCTAAATTATCAAAGTGTATTGAGAATTGCGCGGACATATCATACGCATTTTCCACAATCTCTTTTCAGACGAATTAATATTCTTAATTTCAACGTAGATTACGAGAAAACTTTTTTTTCGTCGTGAAACAAAATTACTAAATTAAAATATATGTTCTTGAAATAGAGGCAATTTGGAAAACGTTAGAATAAAGCATTTTGAAATTATATAATAATATTTAGGATTTAATGACGAAATCAACTGATTAATATTGAATTTTTATTGGACAATAAATGATGGGAAATTTATGCTTCCTTTATATACATTACTAGCATTTAATTTAACGGGTTTATCGGATTTAATAAATTACCGTTTCGGATGGTATATCAGTCCACACCAACGCAGGATTGTATGCAATGACTAATATATGAATCAAGAACGAACGTTTCATAAGAAGCTCACCTTAAGTCACCCGCGCTCTATAATCGCTCTCTTCTAGCATTATCTTAAGTTTACGGAATTATTCTAAGGTCTAATATTCTTGTTTCATTTACATCAAAGTTTAATTATGGATTTATCAATCATTGTGCTTATCCCACTTTATTAGTAATATTCTGTTAATTACTTTCACTTACATGTTCATTTTTGCCAATTTTTATATAATTCTGCCGTTATTTTTACCTGTTTTTTTGCCCAAATTTCCAAATGTATATACTTATATTTCACCAATATTTAAGATTTCTCATTAAATTTCAAGATAATATAAATAAATTTAAAATCTACTTTATCTGCAAATTTACTGCGATTCAATAAACAGAAGTGCAAACACATGACAACCAAAAAATGGGAATAAGTTTAATAAATTAGCAGCAAATCTATTAAATGTTTTAATGTTTTTATTTTATGAAAATTTCCATTTAAATAATGATAATTATAATAAATTTTAAAGTTGCTTTTGAAATCCAACCTATATGTTTGCGTTGTTTCGTTACTTTAGTATAGTTATTATTCAACTGAGTGTCTGTTATTCTATTGTCATTATCAGTTGTTTTCAAGCATTTTCTTTACGCGACCCAAAACTTCTAAAATATTTTTTCTGAGACCCCTAATTTCAAAAAGATTCCTTTTGTGACAGATAAATTCAAATCTTATATTTTTAAAGCTAAATAAGCTTGCATTTTAGCACATTATTTATCAATATTTTGAACAATACTCGACAGCACTAATCGAAAATCATTTTCAACATTTAATTTTGGTCTTTAATTCGATTATAAGTAAGTACAATGTTATAATAGATGTTATAATAGTTTTGTCTTACAATTGTCATCTTTATATTGCGAACCATAACTAATGCTAATTTCAAAATAGGTTGCGACCTTAATTTTTTTGGGAGTTTGGGTCGCAACCCATAGTTTGGAAACCTCTGGTCTACATTATCGATCTGTTAATTATAAAACTAAATAAGATATTATATTAAAAATAATTATTCATACGAAAGTGAATCACAACTTTATCTATAACTAAAAACAAGATCGATACGGATACGATCTGACTTTGTTATGTAATTTTAGTTAGTTTATGGTCACTCGCCTTCTTCGTTCACTCTCTCCAAACAATTAATGTATTCTAATTTTATAGAAAATTCTGTTAAAAGTTATACAATATTTAAAACGGCAGGTGGTATAGTACTCCGTGTTCCCTAATATACTACTTTCATTAATGGCATATGCCACTGATATCAAGTTCATATATTACCGCTAATTATCAGTATCTATACTAATCAAAATTTGTCATTTTAAGCTGAATGCTAAATTTTACCCATTATGATTCTGAATATCCATTAACAACAGCAAAATAGCTGCATATGCCACTTAAATTATAACATCAATTTTGGCTATTTTTCCTGAATTTTGCCATTTGATCCGATTTTCGTTTAAAATCCCTTAATTAGCACAAGAGACCGTTGAAATACCTTTATTATTATAAAGATCAAAATCCCTTAATTATTATACAGAGTAGGGACGAATGGACGTACATAGTCAAATCCATATATCTGAAATTTTGCAACGTTAAATAAAATTCATTGTCTGCATACTTTCTTAATCACAGCATCGACTAATAAAAATCAATTTTATTATATTTTTTTATAGGCTAAGGAATAAAATGGTATATAACTTTTCTTTTTATGTTATTTGACAAAGCAATAAAAGTAATGATATAATATAGTCAACACACATGAGGTAATCATTGAAATAAAAAGTTTTTTCGTGTGAATTCTACCGCTAATTAATTTTTTTTGTCGGTTTCTAAGGACAAACTTTTCAATAAGTTAAGGAAATGATTTATTTTTAAGAATTAGATAATGTTTAATAGATTTTAATAACTAAAAATTGGATTGAAGTTTTATTTGTCTTAAAGCGAAAACAGAAATAATTTAAATTTATTACTTCAAATAGGAACAGATTTACTTAAGAATTGACTAAAATCAAGAAACTAATAAAACAATTGTAAAAATGCGGAGAATTGTTCATTTACTTGTAAGATAAATTGAGGGTAAATGAACATTTTTTCAAGTTATCATAAGTTTTACGATATGATATGATTACTGTAATTATTGAAAATGAAATTTTGTTTTGAAAAAAGTAAATTATGTTTGCATTTAGAGTTCAATGATAAAATACAAAATTCATCACTCGTTTATGACACTAGTAAATCACTAATAACTTTCAAGTATTTGGGGCTAACATTCAATGCTAAACTTCGTATGGCAACAGAAAAGGCTAACGGATCGTTGTTCAGTGTATAAACTTATCATCAAATTCGTTATACTTTGAAGCGAACACTGATATATCCAGTTTGAATTAGTTTTAGAATGATGTGTTCAATTAAATAATAACTTCAAAATCTGATAATTCTTTATATGTGATCAATTGAACTCTAAGCGGTTAAAGTGCAAAATCTGTTTTATTTATTATTACGATACGTAACTAACAAGTGATGAAACTCGGGATAAAGAAGATTACGCGTTCATAGTATACGTGAATAAAGGAAATTATACTACAAAGTAATTTATTGATTATAAATAAATCTTATAATTTACGATAAGAATAGAATAGCGTTTTGCTTCCTGGACTCGAGTTTGTTTCACAAAATTTATTAATGATTAAGGAAAACACAAATTGTTCGCTCGCCTACACTTTAACAAAATGAACAAAACTTTTGGGAGAATTATAGCCAAAAATCTGATACAGTTTTGGACATTGATATTGAGCACAAGTATATGGTTAGAAAATTATGCAATAATAGTAAATAGAACTTTAGTGTTTAGCATCAAAAATGGTAATTTATATGACATGGAAAGTTATTAATAATAATGTTTAGGTTACAGTGGAATCTTGTGCGCATTACGACGCAATTGTCACGTATATCGTCATACGATTGTGCACTTTCTTTTTATCTAATATTTCCAATGACAAAAAAAAATCTTTTCTCGAAATACCTCAAGATTTTGTTTGTCTAGTTAATTGTAGTAAAGTTTTTAGAATTCGAGTATTCATTGGCACGTTTGTGTGTGTAGATATAAACGATACCGTTTGCGATAAATGTTTCCATTTATATGTAAATTTGCACAGCTTTTCCCTTGAATACAGGATTTTAATATATAAAGAGTCAATAAATATCTAAACATCTGTCATTTACTCGTAAACAGCAACCGAAACCGCGAATACTTGCACAAATTACTAAAATATTCATATTAAGTTAGTTATTCATAGGAAGATATAAAAAATAGATCATAAAATATCCACTTTTTATCTTATTATCCAATTTTTGGTTTTTTATCCTACAACGTATTGACACGTGTTTTATTTTTGAATTTCGTAGTGCTCTTGACCTAAACAAATGCTATATGACGTTAAAGACAAGGTCATATTTATTTATTTTTGAATTTTTTAATCTCCAGAAAAATCAAAATAGTTCATATAAATATAATGCAAAAAGAAGAATACTGTCAAAATGTAAATAAATTAAAACACAATTTATTGAATAATTTATAATAAATAATTTTTAGTCGGTTAAATTTAAATGATCTACCAATCAATATTAAGAGACCGAAACAATAGTTTCATGTATTGCATATTGTATTTTACGAAGAAATTCCTTTTATGAGAAATTAATGTCATTTCAAATATGATTTAAAAAATATGAAACAGGTAATCTAATAGTAAAAAATTCATATTTAGTTTTGTGAATTTGGAAACTATTTTTATAATACTTTGCATTCTTCAGTAGAGCTACAATTAAAAGATGTAATTAATATTAAAAAACTGACAGCATATAGCGAATTAGAATATCAAACTTAGAAAAATAATTACTAATATATTTTTCACTAGTTTTAATTAAATGTGCATAAATAAGCACTAATAACTTATACGAGCAACAGTAATTTAACAAGAATTTTATTTGGATGAAAATAAAATTTGCAATATTTTCGTATAACATTTAATATATTTTAATAAAATTGTTTAAATTTATTTGCTATTTCATTAAATAAATAAAACTGGAGAGTCAAAAAGATAGCATTTGCTATTTTTTATTTCTTAAATTAAAATCATATATTTGGATAGTTTAAATACAGTTAAGAGTCGTTTTAGCTTCAATTGCTATTTTTTGGTATTTTCAATAATAAATGCTTTTTTCCAAAAAATTTATGTTTAAATCAGATTAGTTTGTGTCAAACCCTTTCCCAATTTTTTTTCAATACCACCAAAAAATTCTTATTAATTTATTTTTAATAAATTTTAAAATTTCTAATAAAATAAATTAAGGAAAATCTAAAAAATGTTATTAAAATGAAAAAGCATTAACTTTAATCTTTGAGTTATTTTTAAAAAAATATAAATGCTATTATTTTGACTCTCTAATAATTATTTGACATATTACACACAGTAATGCGCGATAAATTTTTTTGATTGAAAATTTGATGCACACAGTCAAGTAGTACTACAAATTTCATTGCTGTTGAATTTATTAAATTTTTTGTTTTAACAATTTTTATTTTAAATATTAAAAATTTTCATTCCTGCAACAAATAATGCTTTACTATTATAAGGTAATTAAAAGTGTTCAAAAATCTAAAATTAAAAACATTTGCACAGTTACTTCTTCTATAATTATGATATATCTCCAAACATTTTTAACACATTTCAGTAAATATAAAGTTTATATATATATTTTAAGATAAAAGATTAAATGTTAAACATTTTTTTATATAAAAACATTTCTAAAAATAAAAAAATTATTAAAAAACTGTCTGAAACCTAAGGCGTGAAATAAAATTTAAAATATCTTATAAAGAAAATTGGTTTTTATATTGTTTAGTGTAAAAATAAAAATCCAATTTAGACTATGTTTTAAAATTGAGAGCTTTTATTTTAAAAAATTGGGCTTATTTTGACCAAAATGAAATTCCTGTTAGCTTTGAATCAGAATGTTCAACATTCTTATTTAATTTAAGTGACAATTTTTCTGCCTAATCGGAATAACTACCACGCTTTTCTGGGTGACACTGTTTTGCACTGATAGAACTTAAATAAAAACGCTAATCCACTTTGACACTAAAACAAGAACGACACAACCATATAGAGCTCAATTTTTGCAGGTTAAAATATACTTATGCAAACAAATATATTAGTTCTAATACCCATGATAGAAGATGCCAAATCCCTTTATTAAAATAAGACTGCGAACAAACAGACAGGCGGACAGAAGGACAGACATGGTCAAATCCATAATCTTGCAACAAGTTGTAAAAAGTGAGCTAAAAACACACAAGTATTCATATTTTTATTATTTAAAAATTAGCTTATCTTTTTTAGAAATAAATGTAAACAAATAAAACTAAACTCGACTTTTATCAAATGACTTCAACCTTTTTTTAATGCATATTATTTCTATACAAACGGAAAGGCAAAACAACTGAAAAGAGACTCACGTAAAGCGTACTTTGTATGTTTTGACTATACAGTATATTTTTCTTGACATTCGGTGAAAAACAAGTGTTATCAAACTGATGAGTAAATAATGTATTGCATTAAACTTTTGATGCACACGTGCCGTAAACATTTATTAATTAATGAAACGGAGTTAATTGATAACGGATTAAATTCCGAAAAATGAAATTAATGACACTTTACGTAATCGTAATGTCAATAGTGGTGTTCACTCGCTAGTATTTATGATCATACCGTAATGTTTATAAACTCATTTCACATCACCGCTGCTTTATTTTATAGCCAACTTAAAACGAACGCAAACTTTTCCGAAATTATCTCTAAAGTTGGTCTTATTTCTCTAAATAGAATATTGTGCAAGTGATAAAAAATTAATCGCGTATATACGCTTACTTATAAATGTAAACCGAGTACTCTATATTTTTCTATTATGTAAATTTTTCTTGATTTATTATTCCCAGTGTCCTTACATGAATAATTGCGTATTTAGTCTATCTTTTATTCAAATGTATCCTTAAATATTAATTACAATTTGTGCATTACGATGATATACTGTAGTTTCTTGCTGTAAATTATGCGAAAGCAAATCTAAAGTAAAATTTATATGCTCCAAATTAATTTATTGGTCACTAAAATAACTTTTATAGCGCAAAAAATGTGCGAATAAAATGCGATCATCTATTAAATTAAAATATTAATAAATTGAGCATAAACGGCGACTTATGATAAAGAATGAAAGATAGATAGAGTGGGTGGAGTGTTTCAGCGAATAGAAGCTGAAGAATCAAGTCTTTTAATAAAGGTTTCGTGATAGATAGTGAATCATAAAGAATAGTACCATCAAAAATTTTAGCTTTTTATATATCTTGTTATTTCTCTTTTACATTAAACACTGTCACAACATAAATGACCATTTATTCTATATTTAGACTGTTTATTTAGTCTTTCTTATATAATATAATTGAATATTTAGTATAGAACTGCATTTAATCGTACATTGAGGTAGATTTGTTGACCTTTCATCTTACAGTGTTATTTGTTATTTTGTTTCCTTTCAATGATTTTCAGATTTTCTTGTTTGCTTTTTATAACTGTTACTTAATCTGCAAACTGCGCTATTATTAATTTGTTTTCAGTTAGAAAGAATGGAATCTTGAATTAAAGCGTTGATTTCTATTTGAAATTTAAAAAGTTTTCAATAACAAATTATTTACAGATTATTTTTTCTGTTAGAATTATTTTTTCGTAGCAATACTGACAGAAACAAATAAAAATTTCAAACCAAAAATGCTTTATAAAACCATTTACGATATATTGAACAAATTTATATATATGTATTCCCATTACTATTGAACTAATTTCTGTTATGAAATGATTTTCCCATCCGTAAAAAATCTTAGCGTTTGTTCATCAAAATCAGTTGTTTATCAAAATAGGAAAAGTTGTTTGTTTACTCTCGCATAAAGCTAAGAATATTATGTATATTAAAATTATAAATATGTTTGCTTTGGCTTACTATTTAAACTTTTTTGTATGCAAATATTTGTTATATAGAATCGAATAACATAACCTTTATATTTTCGTTAGAGGTTTTAGATTCACGGCCAATTAAATGATGCTTAGCATACATAGTTTTGCATTTGTTTTTTTAGAAAATGCGTACTTTTATTAGACAGCTTACAATTATTGGCTTTCATAAACGTTTAGCGCTTTCTTTACGGTCATTAATTAATCAAAGGCTTATTATATTCTAAAATTATTAATTTTACGTATGGTATTTTATCTTTCCGTAGTTAGAATGTTTGCCTCATTCATTCTAATTTTTAAAGTAATAGAATAAAAATTCTCACACCTACGAAAAATAAAATGCAAGATTCAATAATATCCTCTTTTGACATCTTAACAATTTTTCAAATTAATCATAATTAGCGCAAACTGTTTATTTTTTATATTGTGCTGAAATATTTTCTATAGTATATAAATATTTGCTGATTACTTTAGAAATACCTATTTATAATTTTTATTTTATTAATTGAATTTGCAAAAAAATATTCAACTTTTCATGAGTTATTTCAAATTAAATTTATAATAAGCTTCTATTTCGAATATATTTTGTAGCCCAAATTAGAATAAAAAACTAGAATAATTGATACATATACATGTATTGTAAGTTTTTATAATGCGTTAAAAACATTGCGGGCAATTTAAACTAAATGATTTAGGAAACAATTTTCTATTATGTGGAAAATAGCTATAAGTTATTCCTATGAGTTTTCGATTTATTAAGTTTATAAAAAAAACTTTTAAAAACTTTATAGACAGTGTAATACAAGATATAAATATTTCATTTTTTAAATAATTGCAATTTCCTATTTTCCACAAAAAATTGCAATATCTTAAGATTTTGTTGATTACATAATAATACAAATAATAATAATGATAATGCAATATATGTCTTTATAATTATATTAGACTTATATGCGATAATTCAGAATTAATTCATCATTAGATAAATATTCAGTTAACGTTAAATAATCGTTTTTTAATTTTCTAAGGTTTTTTCAGTGCATTAAAGAGACAGACTGATTAGTGTTAAAATGATGTATAGACCCTCATGGTTTTACATGATAATTGTAGCTACTTATTATAAATACTCTGTTTTATAAGTGTCTCTTGTGTTCCACTCGCCTTCTATTAAACAAACACAAGAATAGACAACATGATTGATATGGCGCGTAATGATAACAGCAATAATTAACAGGAAATATTTTACTATTGCACACATATTGAGAAATGATTAAACGCAAGAAAACGTATCTTAAAATAAATTTAATTCATTGTAAATTCTTATCCTAAAGTATTTTTTATTCATAAAAAATTACCTGCTACTTAAGAATCCAAAAGAATTTTTTTATCTCAATTTTTTTATCACAAAATAGAAAAATTTTGATGGATAGAAACCCATACCAACTCTCTTTTATTTTCAAAATCAAAAAACAAAATTTTTTTATTTTACAGTATTTCTCAAAAATTGAAAGAAACATTTTCGATTCTTAAACTTGTCTTTCAAGGTCTTATCGGAAGGTGCTCATTAATTGGAAGTAATTGTTTTATAGAGTTCAAGATAATTTATAATTTTCATTAATCAGCATAAGTTTTATGAGCCAAATATTTAAGATTTTTGTTCGCATATTTTACATTTATTGCTTACGGAATAATATGAATACGCATTTTCTTGAGCTATCTCAAATGATATCTAAATGGGCAAATTTCCAGTTCAAAAATTCACGCATTTTTATATCAATGGAAAGTATGCTGAGTTATAAAGTGTCAACGTATATTTTTCACAACTTGGCATAATAGAACAAGTAAAAATAATTCTAAACTACACCTATGTAAAACCTAATAACTACACTTACGACAAATTAATTTGATCTAGAGTTATTTATAATCCTTTAATAAAATCATTCATCACACAAGTTCATTCCGTTAACATTAAAGCTTCTATAAAAGTTTATAAGCACATGGTATCAAACTGATATCCCTCAACAAAAATAAGGAATAGAATTTTAGCTTATAGCCTTTCCAGTATTGCCTTTCCAATTTTTTAATATTTTATTTGATAACACAGAAGATGGAATTATTATTAAAATATGATTTTTATTTTTTCATTCCCAAATAAAATATTAAAAAATTGGAAAGGCTATAAGCTAAGAATGAAAAAATAAAAATCCTATTTTAATAATAATTCAATCTTCTGTGTTCACAAAACCAGTTAATGGTTATAAAACTAGGTTAAATACGTACAAACCAGATAATTAAATACCAGATAGCTTAGCAGAATTATTGAATTCCCAATACTGCTGGGTTTATTAAGGTAACATAAATTTTGCTCGTAAGCCAATTTTTAGAGCATATTGAACGATGTGAATGTCATAATTATCGTCTCTTAAATTATTGAAGTAAAAGATTATTTACTTAATTGGACATTACTGCAACTAGTTTCTATTATATTATTTTATTATTAAATAACGTAAACTAGAAACTATGTACTTCCGGTAAAAGCAAAAAGATTTTTTAATAAAGTACTAAGTATCTAATAATTGTGTGATTACTGCGAAATCAGGAATTGCTTACTTATTTTTATTTAATATTTCCATTACATGAATTAATTTATTTTCTAAAAATCTTAGATAAATGATACTACGGCAAAACACAAAGGTATTATATTGGAAAATGAGCAGTCAAAGCTAGAAATTAGAACGTTTAATTCCAGTGACAATGAAAAAAAATTGAGGTGACGAAGGAAGTTTTCTTAGTTAAAACCAATAAAGTTATTTCAAGAAAGTGTAAACAGAATGTGTTAGACGTAACCAATTTCGCGTATAATTTTTAGACTTATGTGTCAGTTGTTTATAAATCAACAAAGTAAAGGGCATTGCTATTTTTACACCTACAAGAATAAAAATATTACGCTATGCGATAATATATCTCCCATATGTCTAAATATAAGCCTCGATTTCACACATATTTCATCATATGTATTATTATTTTTCCTATGCAAACTTTAAGCATAAGAATGCGTAAAGAATGTTCAAATATTTCGCACTCAAAGAATAAATATCAATCGTAAAAATTACGTTTCACTCAACGTGTTCGTCATTTTGTTTAATGAGATGGTAAATACGGATACGATTATGCCAGAATCATTCCCTGCATTTAAAGTCAATTTAGTGCAGTGATTTTAACTTGAGTTGGTATAAAAAATAAATATCTGCAATGCATTGTTATAATTACGTCACGGCTACGAAAGATAGTGAAGTTCATTCTACAAAATAACAATAATAAATCAAACTAATAATTAATAAACCAAACTACTAATATTGCATAAAAATGGAATTTTTTTTATATTTTATCAAAAAGAGTTTCAAAATAAAAACAAAAAAGATTAGGAATTTCTATTTATCGCAAGCAATTGGAAAATAACTTTACGGATTTATTTCGCTAAATGTTTTCCGGCAGTATTCCCAGAGTTGTAAAAAATGAATACCAAAATTTAAAAAAATTAATTCAAAAAACAAAAACAAATAAGGTATAAACTTTTATATTGACTAGGAATAGTTGAGCTCATTTAAATAAAACAACACGAATGTGTTAGCCATGTGCCTTGTGTTTTGTAAATCCCGCAAAAAAAGCTAAATATTTGGGTTTTTACGAGAAATTCATAAACAGATTTAATTGTCTGAAATAAAAAACAAACATGTGGGACGACCATAAAAATTAGAAACTTTCATAAAGTTATTATTACTTTATTGCAGTTAAATTCTTATGTCATAGCGAACACAAAATCAAACAAAATATTTTCCCTTCGCGCAACATATTTGTCGCAACCATTGATTTATTCAACTCAAAATAAATTTGAGCGTTGCAACTAATTTCAATAAACAGACCAAAAAAAGCCGAGAGTAGACTTTCCGAGAAAATTATTCATTATATCAATAAAAAGAGCTATGCGCGGCTCCGCGAGTCTTCTTGAAAATCCTTTTTCCGTTTAAAGGCAACATTTTTTTCGCCTTAATATCTAAAAATCTGATTAATACCCGTCGGATGAGTTAAATAGCATACACGCTAAACAATAAATAAAACAACAAAAAGTAAACAAAAGCAATATTAATTAGTCGGAGCAAAATTTTTAATTGACTTTACACTACAATAAGACATAGGCTTAAAAGTAATAAAATGTAGGCATTCATTCGCTTTTTATTGGCGGCATTTATTGTACATGTGTGTGCTGTGTTGTATTTCATCATAGAAGCCTACAGGACATGGAGCTTACACTATATAAAGAGCTCTGCGACTGCTCTCCGTTTATCATTGTTACTGATTGAGACTAACTGTGCGTTCAATTAACTAACTTCTACCTGAAGTATTTGTGCTTTTTAAATATTTAATCGCAACTATTATATTAGTATTTGTAGTTTTTATTGCGCTTTCATTGACTGTAGTTTCGTTGAGAGAAAAGTTTTTCGAAAGTTTGGTATTTCGAAATTTAATTTTAAAAGCAACTGAAACACACAATCGAAAGGAAGAAGAGTTTGTGTGTCAATAACTAATAAAAGCAAAAGTAATTCGCTTGTATCTTATTGTGTTTTTAGTGATCCCTCGTTAAAACTAATACTGATTTTATTGGATATTTCTCACTAAATAAAGTTTATTTAGTGAGAAATTCAAGAAATTGAAACAAAAGTTTAAGAAAAAACTTATCAGTTAAACTGAAAAACTAAAAAATTCGTTGTGTACGAAACGGTACGCAATCATTTGGCTTGAAGTGATCGAATTAATTAATTGTTAAAACTTTTTTGTTGAATAAAAATGAATATCGGTGGACGGCATACGTTAACACTATTGACATTATCGGCTATACTTATCATTCTCATTATAAGCAACGCGGTGGCAAAGCCTGTCCACCAACAACTGCGAGAACAAAAAAGGTAAAAAAGAAAAAGATTTTCTCATTTTCAATAAACCAAACGTATTTTCGTATAAATAAAATTAGTGAAAGAAAGAGTTTTCTATTAAGCACAGCGGAAAATAGCGCAGTAATAAATGTAATAAAGTTATACATTGTACCGGATGGACGAGCAAATAAAAGATTTATGATCAAATTTAGCCTTATTTCATGGGAAAACCGAACACACTTTTTTCTAATTTTAATTATTTATCTCTAAAACTTTTGTTTAGTTTTCATGACATATTCCCAATAACTTCTAAACCGGAATCGACACTATTGCCGGGAATTACGCGTATTCTATCTCTCGCTTTTAATTTCGCTTTCGCATTGACCAAAATCCGTTTCTATTACGTTTTAATGTATTGTATAAATTAAAGCTGCTATTATTATAATAGCTATTTAAAAACTTACCCAAAATTTAAATTAAATGCCGTTAACGCGTATTCAAATGTTGTACGAACGACTTATTGTATATTTTAATGTGGCTTTTTCACAGTTTCAATTAACATTAACTTTCTAGTTTTCTTCTTACATTTATATTGCTCGCGTACTTTTGTTTTTATCTTTTACATAACATATTATATATTGTAATATATATTTATCGTTTATCAAACGGTAAATATTTTTGTTAATAGAGAAGTTATTTATTTGTTTTTTTAGCCGTAAGTTTAGTACACTCTGTAGTAAGTTATTATCGTTAGTGAAATGTTGATCACCCTAAATATGAACCCAGACATTCGCGAAAAACAAATAAGATAAGAAGCCTTATGGCCAATGACTAATGATACTAATGACTAATAGCATTTATGATTGCCATAGTTGTAGTCTTCTAGGATTTTGATATAAATCTTTTTAAAGAATCAGAATTATTAGTTTCCGTATTTTGCTGGTGTTATACGTGTATTACACTAATTAAATAATAATTAAAATTTTCTTTCCCATAATTTGTGATAATTAAAAAAATAACTATATAGGTTTTAATTTCGCTGTTTTAGTTACGTTTGACTTTTTAAAAACTATACATCTTTGAACATTTCTCATATGGAAATAAATCCAATTTTTACGGTTAAATAATCGAGTTAAACAGATCTGTATAGCATTTTTAATTTAATTAAGTACTATCTACCAACAAATATTATTATTACTTTTGTGTCGCAAGATATCAGTGCCCTAAAAAACTTTTACCAATTTTTATCTCTCGACTCAGTCAATTGTTAGAAAATAATAAGTTTAAAAAGAAAGACTGCGCTATAGTATCTTTTATTTTATATTTCTTTATCATAAGAATCAAAAGCGATATCTTATATGTCTTATAATGCTTTTGAGTAACTTTTATTCATAAACAAGAGAAATAAACAGTTAAAGAAATGTGATCCGCATTTTGACAGTGTAAAATAACTTTTTTTAGCGGAATGTGAAAAATGCTTTACGATAAAAGTGATGATTAAATTTTTGTTTTTTTTGAGTGAATCTCCTTTGGGGTGGAAATCCTCTTTGGGGGTTCAATTCTATTTACTCAATTTTTATCACTATTGTTTGGATTACTGGATTATTCGCGACCAATCTATTCTAAAATACTCCAAATAATTGTGATAACTTTTATTGTTATTATTATTACAGACAACCACGTATTTTATTAGAAATATTTCGAAATTGAATGACTAACTAATAGAAAAATTTTCTATCTTTAGTTAGAAAGTCTATAAAAGTATTTCAAAAAATATTAAAATTTTATCATATAAATCCTAGTAATGTTCAAGCTATTTGCATGTCATAAAAGGAATACTTTTCGGTATAGCGATCATTTAGGATTTAGGATATATTCATTTAGGGATTTCAGTCATATTCAAATATCAATAAAAAACATTTTAAATAGCTTTCCTTTATTGTTTATCAAGTATAATACCGCATAAGACTTGGTAATAGATAAAAAATAGAAAATACCATATCCTATACCAATATCTTCATCCTATTATATTTTTTAAAAACAATAACCTTAATAGGCTCTTGAAAAAACCACGTATTAACGTAATATATTAATCTAATGAGTCAAAACTGACGGTAGCTAAAATTAAATTATCATATTATACTATACTGTACAGTACATATCACCTTATTGTACAATACTGGAGGCGTATGACGTTAATTCAATATATAAACTGATTAAAACGAATTTTATATCATATGTAGCTATTATATATAAATATGTTTCAAAATGCGTCAAAATATTTTCAATTCTTGCGATATTCTCCATTTGTTTACGATATCACCCACCATAGAACGAGAGCAATGCCTAATCGAGGAATTGTGTTCAAACCAAAAATTGTTATCATTTTTGCGCATAATTTTACGCGTTTTTATCACAAATTCTTGAGATAGTTTAACAATTTTTGTTTTCTTATGACTTCCCAAATGACATAAACTTTTATTATCGACACACAGACACCAAATTAGTTTCACGTCCATTAATTAATTGGATTCATTGCGTTAAAATGAGATGACGTTTAGTTCAACAATGACTCGTAACTGTTAAACAGTAGTAAAACAATTGCATTGGTAGTCATAACTATTTTATCAATTTAGTATTAGTCACATCATAGCATAAGCTTGGATTGTGGATTCTGTACACAGTTTGCACTCAATTGAACTTCTATCTTAAATTGCTTTTCTTTTGCCTCTTTTTTTCTTGGACAATAAATTCTTATTTTGTTTTGACAATGATTTTATTTACTTTAGTCGCCAACAATGCCCATTAAACAGTATTGTTGGAGAGAATGTCTCAACTTATCACCAGTTAGCTAATTAATGAATGCATGGTACGTAGTATTGCGTATGTATTAAACATTCTAACTAAAGTGCCATACTTTTATTATATTCATAGATGAAACTTAATACTTTTAAAAATAAAATTTTCTAATGGAAGTCCCGTTCATTGTGCTTAAAACGTTGCATTTCTATTTAGTAGAAAGCATTGACTCTTGTTTTATAAACTTTTTTCCGAACAATAGATTATTTAATTAATACAGTTTATTATAATTTAATACACTTTTGATGTTAACAAAAAGCTTTTGAATTTGACCATATCTTTGTGTTACTAAATGTCATCAACATTTCGCTGCTGCTGTGCCAAACATCAGGAAATATAGGTCATTCTGCAGTATATTCTGTATATGGCATTTGTTTTATCAAATCTACTTAAGTTTATCACATTATAACGTCATCTAACGAAAATATAACTGCAATTAGCGATTTCTTTGAGAAAAAAAATTAATTATAGCGCTTATAAAACACTTTCGCTTAACTTTAAATTCAGCCAATGATTTTATCGGAAAAGTGAAAAATATTTCATATTTTTAAAGAAAAAGAAAAAACTCTTTACTTTCTAATGTTAAAAATGAAATAAACTTCAAACGATATTAAAATCAAATCTATTTTTTTATTGCGCAGAGATAAGAGAAGCGGGATTTCGGATCAAAGACTTGCCGAACTGGAAACACTTTTAGAACTAAAAAAATTACGAGAAAATTTGCGAACGAGAATGCCTGTTGTGGCTTATGGTGTGTTCGATCCCGACAAAATGTATGCAACAAATCATTTCATTACTGATTAACTTTTTCTTTTAATGTGGCCCAAAAATAATTTGATTTAATTTTGATTTGAAATTCTAGCGGTAAAAGACGGAAACGCGAGCATCGTTTCAGAAGTTATGGTGCATACGATAATAACAATAATAATATTTTACTGGACAAAAGTAGAAGAACAAATCCGCCGTTCAATTTAGAGACGATTGACTATTAGACATAACAAGAAAATACATATCTATTATATGTGTATATATGAAAATGATGATTATATTTGGTTAAGTTTTTTGGCTCATAATTTTAAATCTCTAGTCAATCTGATTTATAAACTCATATACTTCTGGACATTCTCAGCAAAATGCACAAAATTCATACATAATTAATTGTTGTTAGATATTAATTTATTTTCACCCTATTTTTTGCCATCCAATCATTATACTTATTTATTGTTTTTTTTTTAAAAGTAATACCTTATATTTATATATATATATTAACTAAAATTTTCTTATATACATATACTATACATTATATATACACACCGTATATAATGAATTCTCATTTATATAAGTTAATTATGAAAAAAACGAAGTTTTTATTATTATTTATTATAACCTATATTATTATTATTTTGTATTTCAAAAATTTTTTTATTGCTTTTAACTATTGTTTTAATTATTAAATGAAGACTACAAAAAAAATCAATGAAAACGTATATCATTTCTTTATCATCACTTTTTAACAAATTTATGGCAGAAATAATTGCAAATTAATAGTTACGTAAAAAACTAATAAAAAATTTCGAATCATAAAGAAAAGTGCAATAATTATAATAATAATAATTAAATATAAATTAAGTTAATAAACAGGAATGTCAGCTAAAATTAAAATGTATTCAACGCTGAAAGTTATATTAATCGTAAGACAATATATAGATTATAGCTAAACAAATGACTAGATAAGTAATAATAATAATAATAATAATAATTTACATTTTGTGTCAGTGTTGTACTGTTTGTTCGCGAATAATAAACATCTATACACAACCGAGAAAACAACTTAACTATTTAACATAATAAATATTTTTTAAATTGCATCTATAGAACAAGTACGAAAAAATATCAATAATAATAATAATGATAATAATAATAGCACATCAAAAAAATGTTTAAACAGATTTTTGTTGTGTTTTGGCTGAAAATTTATGATTAAGCCCCCAATTTTCCATATGCATTAAAAACTCAATTTTCAACTCTTTCGCTGCGCTTTATTGCCTCTTTGGGTTAAGCCTTCGAATCTCTTAAACGTATAGTTTATAAAAACCCAATCTTTTAAACCGACAGTAGTTTCCGTATCTTTAGATGGAGCCGATGCTATCACAAAAAAAAACTATAATTAAAACAAATCCATAATATCGTTAACTAAAAAACTCACGAATTTTAAGATCAACATCAGGAAAGTCATCAAAGTTAGACGTATCGTCTATTGACTTAACTTCAACCGGTATAGCTGCTGGCCGTTCTCTATGTAATCAATAGATAAGTTTAGAAATACATTAAAAAGTAATACAAGTGGAATAAATCAAAATATTGGTACAAACCTAATGTGTTCCCAATCGACACCCTGTATATTAAATTACAAGAATTAATACATTTTTTCCAAAATTTAGTTTAGTTAAAATTACCTTAAAAAAGGAGTGCTGTTTGATTTCTTCGACTCCAGCTCCAGAACCAATGCGTTTTTCTGCTTCAGAGCAAAATCGTTGAATTAAGTCACGCGCTTCGTTACTAATAGGCACTTCGGGAGGAAATATAAGTGTTTCGCGCCAATTCATCACTTTTCTATAGGTTTCTTGTGGCGTTTCCGAGCAAAATGGAGGATAACCGATCAACATTTCATACATAATCACACCTAAAGACCACCAGTCGGCACTAAAGCAGAACCATTATTATAATTACGGTAATGACGCAATGAAACAAAAAAAAAAGCAATACATAGAAACATATCCAGTTTGCATGAATACTTCAGGAGCGATATAGTCAGGCGTACCCACAGTCGAATAGGCTAACTGTCTTCGATTCTTTTTCCAGCTCTCAGCTCTTCTTTTGGAATCCATTGGATTTGAAGTAAAATCACTCGGCTTTGCTTGAGATAAATCGCGATAGAACTCGGTTCGATGTGATTTTTTAAGACCAGTGCATAAGCCAAAGTCAGACAGTTTGATATGTCCCTAATTCAAAAAATTAATAGTTTTTATTACAGAAATAACAACGCAACGGATAATAATAATAATTAATGCCTTACTCTCGCATCTAAAAGTAAATTATCGGGTTTAATATCTCTGTGAATAAAACCCAATTTGTGAATAGATTCGATAGCCAATGCCGTTTCCGCGATATAAAATTGCGTGCATTCTTCGGTTAGCGTGTCTTTTTTCATTAAGAGTGTCATCATATCACCGCCGGGAAGAAACTACGGAAATATATTAGTCATTAATAAAGTAACGAGTCATCATGACATTCAGAAAACACTTACTTCCATTATAAGGTATAAATTCATAGGATCTTGAAAACTATAATACATCTTAACAACCCATTGATGATCAGCTTC
Source organism: Phthiracarus laevigatus (assembly GCA_034700185.1). NCBI lineage: Eukaryota > Metazoa > Arthropoda > Arachnida > Sarcoptiformes > Phthiracaridae > Phthiracarus > Phthiracarus laevigatus. The sequence goes on along the minus strand of JAQIXJ010000019.1, from coordinate 45,159 downwards.
AACGAGAATATCACGTTCGGCCCTAACGTGTGCCACCTGTTCCTTCTCAAGCATATCCGCTTTTCGTAGAATTTTCATCGCATACACGTGACCCGTGTCTTTCTTCTGCACCAGTCGTACTACGATCCAATAATTTAAATATTCAAATTAAATAATCGGAAGAAAGTAAAATTACAAGTTAGCTAATAGTATACCTTCGCCAAACGCGCCGCGACCAATCACCTTCAGCGGTTCAAAGTCTTCAACGCCGAGTCGTGATCTTTTCAATCGCAAAAACTCTGTTTCTTTCATAGCATGCTGAACACGTTTCTCTTGTTTCTAATACGACACACACACATAAAAAAACGGAGTTTTAAACCTATTTTTTTCTGTACAACAAAAAATATAATACTTGTTCTTCACTGAGGCCTTCATCTCTCATCGTTTCCTCTAGCCTTTCATGTCTATAAAATATAAACACAAACAATGAAAAAAAGTAACATTTAATGATATAAAAAAGCAGTACGATATACAAGTTTTACGAGTTTAAAGATCTTTATCGTCGAAAAAGCGATTTTTTTAAATAGAAAGAATTAGTTTATAAGACATTACTGTGTTTGTTGTGGTAAACACAAAACTTTTTATCAAAAGTTAATGTATTAAATCTGCTCTCATTTCGCCAGTGAACGCAAAATTATTATAATCTATTTTAAAAAAATTTATTTTAAGCTTCACTACACACATACGTATTACAAACATACGCATACAATCGCATATAACCTTAAATTAATCTATGCCTTATTATTTATAATAAGCCAGAAAATAAACGCCTTTATAATAAACAAATGCGAGGATCAATAAACTGAAAACAATAAAAAAAAGTGATACAACACATTTAAATTATTTATACCACATATTATATTATATTATATACTATGCATCGAAACGTATTGCATGCGAACGCGAGTATACTTTGACATTTGTTTATAATAGCCAACAAAAAAGTGGTTTTTCGATGGTTGTCTCACAAAAAACTTATGATTGGATTGCATGCACGTATTATTTCTAATGGCAATACTGATTGCGTATATATCTATCGTAATATCAAATGCAAATTATGCGGGTTTTAATTGACTAAATTCTAGATATAATGCGATACTTAGGCAAACGGTAACCTAATACTTAAAAAACTTAAAAATTGGGCAAACAAAATCAGTGAGAGTTTGCGGAGAAAAACAAGAAATAAAAAGTGAGATGAAATGGTCAAACCTGTTCCGTCTTTCGATATGTTGAGTGATTAGATTAGAGTAATAGTTTTCGAGGTGAACCTTAGCTTTGGTGGCCTTATCGAGTGTGTGTCCACTAAATCGTATGCTTTGTTGAGCACTGGTATCAGTAGTTGCTGCCATTTTTCAAAATAATCGCATTCACTCGCACTTAACGCTCTCACAGCTGTATCGCAAAACTATCGCCAAAAACCGTTTGTTTCAGTTTTTATAATCAACTTATACCTATAAAATTAAAATTGGCGCACAGATGGCATTACTTATGGTAATGTTTTCCAATGTTTGTTATTAAAGTTATGAACGCGTGATCGCAATAAATAAGTCATAATATATACGTGTTTGGCATTCATAAATATGAGCACTAAATCGGACACTAATTGCGAACCTATTCTTACCATCAAATTACCGGAAGTGTCTAAAGCCAAACCGAACCCTGAAGCCAGTAATGAGGAAAATAAAGGGAATAATGGTGAACAGCAAAACGCTAATATTAGCAAACTAATCAAAGAAGAGGATGCGGGCAGTCGTGGCGCTAATATTTCGTCAAATAAGGACAATAATAAGCCAAAGAATGACAGTAAAAACGGTTCGAATTCAAACGATAATGAGGACCAAACCAAAACGGATCCCATTCTATTAAAGCAGAAGATGGAAGAGGAAGAGCGCGAAAAGATGCAGTAATTGAAATGTTTTATTTAATTAAGTTTACCATTAAATGATTGGTTTTAAATGTTATTTATTAGAGTACTTGTGTCTAATTTTTCTGAAGAACAATTAAATCGATACGAGATGTATAGGAGATCTGCGTTCCCAAAGGCTGCCATTAAAAGGGTTTCTGACATTTTTAAACAATTTTTTATAAAAATTATAATTGATATGTTTGATTATTTATTGATGTTTTTATTTTTAAAAAACAGTTAATGCAATCAATAACTGGTTGTTCAGTATCGCAAAATGTTGTAATAGCTGTGTCTGGTATCGCAAAAGTATTTGTTGGTGAAGTGATTGAAGAAGGTTTTACGCATTAATATTGTTTTACTTGAATTTTTGTGAATTTTCTCAAATTCATCGCAAAATATTTAAAAAAATTTAAAAATTTTTGATTTAGGTTTAGATGTGATGGAATCATATGGCGAAACTGGTCCATTACAGCCAAGACATTTGCGAGAAGCTGTTCGACGGCTAAGGCTAAAAGGAATAATGCCCACCAAACGATTCAAATCTATACTCAGATAATGGGTATCTATTGTTACTAACGTTAACGTATAACATGTTTAATTGAGAAATTAAACCATAAATCATGAGATAATAATAATACTTTTATTTATCGAAACAAAACTCATAAATAACACACATTTTATTTTATAAGTTAATTAAAAAATAATAATAATTGATTTAACTTAAATATAAAAATTAAATTAAATGTATTTATATTATAAATAACTTAATAGATTTTCAAAGTAAAAATGGAATTTAATTTACAAAATATATAATAATTAAAAAGTATCATAAATATTGGTTAGCAGTTTTGACATTGCGAACCAATTAAAATATCGCAAAAAATTGGCACAAAATTCATCAACATTTGAGTGTGGAATGGTTTATGCCTAAAGATTTTTGTAATTTATAACTACCGTAATTAATAATAGTAATAGTTAATGATAAATAATAATAATTATTTGTAAATTTGGACAATAAGAGCATCAATCATATGAATATTGAATGTTAATGTTTAATATGAATACAGAAATCAAATTTGGTCTGTGTTTCATTAAAGTGCATCACAATTTTATGCAAATTACTTCATTTCTTAAACTGTTGAACCGCTCGACCCTTTATATAAGGATTAAAATTTCGTTTATTTCCTGCCTTATAAGGAATCGACTTAATTGGCGAACAGGAAGAGTAGCACGAGTTCTCTCGCTCTCCATCACCCAATCCGTCCATTTCTCCATTCAAACGCATTTTTTCTTTTTCGTTTGCGGCGCTTATAACAGCCATAGCTTTACTGTCGACAACGGACAGTGCAATACCAAACTGTGCCGCATAGTACGTGAGCATAACCAACAAATGGCAATGTCTGGGGTCTATTAAGTTTGTGATTATACCGAACTCTCTCAGTCCAAGTGTAGTGTCAGATATAGCAAAAAGTATTCCACCAAAACACGAGCAAAGCTTAGTCCATGTCCATAAGTCCTCAAAAAGTTGAACTCTCGCCACAGCTCTCCAAACCATCATAAGTAACAATACATTATAAATTGGAACTGTAATGCTGAATATTGTACCTTTAAGTGACAATAAACACATCTATGAACAAAAACGTCACATAAAATAGATATGCGTTTAACATACCTTCAAGTCCAGGATACATAACATAATGACAAATAGCACCGACAGCAGCGCAGACAACTCCTGCGTATGGGTTTATGGGGTAAAACCCAAAGGCAGTGGTGTATGCAATGTGAGCGATACCGAACACCAACATTCCCCATATGAAACACGATGGGAATACCAGAAGCGCATCGCCCAAACACGAGAGCATTAGTCCAACCAAAACGCGTCGCGAGTATACGTGCTTATCGCCCAAACTCATGCCATGAAGAATGACAAAAATGCATAGCCATATGATTGGCAGGCATTTAAGTACGCATGTCAGCCATAATGAACTGTCGCGATCCGACACAAGCACCAGATATATGGCCACTGTCTTAAAAAATGGCACCAATTTAGGTCCAACGCATTTGATCTGAAACACGAGCGTGGTTTGCCGTTTCAAATATTAACGCTTTATTTAATTAAATATTAAATAGTATTTTTACCACAACTTTAGGACTGGTCCAGTAATCATTTAAATCTTTGTAATCATCGTTCGGTTTATATTTGTGGTCATACATCGCGTATACTCAACTCAATCACGAGATTCAAACAACCCGTTCAGTTAAATGTGTTATATTTTTTAAAATACTTATATTTTTGTCTAAAATAATAACTGGCTATAATATTGCACTTTACGTTTTAATTAATACCACACAACAACAACGACGACGACGATCAACACGAAAACGTATAATTAAGTTAATTAACAATTTTAATCGATACGTGACTGTAAATCAATATTTAAAAATTACACGATTTTAAAATGTAAAGCATACTGATTGCCAATACTGATATTGTATTACTGAAAACGTCTTTGAAAACCTGTTAAATCATGTTTTGCTCTTATTATCTTTATTTAATCATTTAATCTTTTAATCAAAAGCATACACAGAAAATGCCCAATACTGTCAAAAACAGCGCACAATCGTATTGTGGTTTTGAGTCTCAATATTAATATTATTGTTTTTGTTATTGTTTCCCAATAAAACAATGTAGCGTTGCGTTAACCAAACAATTTTTCATATTTCTGGACACTAAACCCGTTTGCATAAAACTTAATATCTGTTCAGTAACTTTATTTACATTTAAACATTCGCATCTGTTTTTGTAAACAAAAGCGAAGGTTTTTAAAGATCACACGTCAATTGGGAATATTCGTCACTAAACTCATACCTCCTTTTGGGTGGTTTTCCGATATTGCTATTAATACGATTAGAATGCTGTCATAATGACAATAATTGCATTCAACGTACCACAGCAGGAAAACAAGTATTTAACTAAAAATAATTTATAAATGATTTGCCATTTTTTCCTAAAAAACTGCTTAATGCAATTGAGAATCGTCGAGCAATTATTGTCATTGAATTTTTTCCACTCATAAACTTATTTACCCTTCGATTTTTTTATTGTATAATTATTGAAACATAAAATAGAAAAAAACTAACGAAGTATTTTAAAGGTTTTATTTTTCCATTTAGTTTTCAAATTGATAACTGATGGACAAATATATTATGTTTTGGGTAATATTCTTTATTTTATAAAATTATAAAATATTTACGATAATAAAAATATTGATGGCAAAAATCCCAAAATGATAAATATTTATTTGTTTTAATAAATATATTTCGGCACCACATTCTCAAATAAACTAATTATTAATTAGTAATTAATAATAATATTGATGAAATTAACTGCAAACACGCATCAATTTATTAATTAAAAATTAATCTAAAATAAAAAGTTGAATGAGGAACGAACGCATAAATCCTTTTTCATTAAGAAAAGTAAAATAAATGCATAATTGGTCGGACATTCTTATTCGTATCAATGCTTGTTTAATCGAGGGTTTTAATACTAAAGTATTATAAAACTTGTATTGTTATGAGATTATGAAAATAATTATTCGGTTAATTTTAATGACCTTAGTTTATGAAAAAACATTTTAATTGAATCACTTTCAGAATTAAGTAATTTGTTATTGGAAAAAGTTGAACACATCATGAACTTGAATTAATTAATTTAATTAAGAAAATCCCAATTTGTGGGTTTGCTGTTAATTTTCCACAATAAAGTTTTTATTTAAATAACTCATCAAAATAATTTCGTATGGTTTTCATATCAGATGAGATAAAGTCCGAGTACACTGTTAGAAAAGAAATCATTTTATTTTGCTTTCGCATCAAAAACAGATAAAAATTACTTTTTAAAATTCGAATTATGTTTCGTATTACATACTTCCTTTTCCCACATTTTGTGTTTAGGGCGTTTTGTATTATAAACATTACACTTATAATTATTATCATTAAATAATATTATTATCGCTATTAGTGCTATTATATTTTATCATTGAATAATCAGCATTTATTAATCCTTTAAATTATTCATAGTTGGATTTAAAGTTAAAAATATAAAATTAATTAACGTATAACTTCAAATATTAACTATAATGGTATATACAATTCATTTAAACTATATTAAAATATATTCAAATTATTATTTTTGTTTCGAGTCGTCTAATGGTAATATAATCGATAAAAACCCCACCGAAAGCGCAACTCCAGTGATGGATTCGCAAGATCCACAACCATCGGGATCGGGATTCGCGCGAAGTTTTCCGGAGAGAAAATCAGTAATTTTTTTATTAAAAATTAAAAATTATAATTAATTTGATTATCAAAATTTATGCGTGAGTGTGTTTATGTGTCTACAATTGCTTGATCCTTTGAACAGCTTGCTAGGGGTAGGGTACGAGGAATAGCACAGGAAAAAGGATTGACTCAACGTAACTATCGTTAATGTTGATGATTCGATCGAAGAGAGTGTAGATGATATTAAAGACGAGAAAGTATGCTTCACTTATGTAATAAACATTTTATTTATAAGTTATTATTAGTTTAGAATAAACCTCAAGTAGATGTAAGCCAATACCGTGGAAGAATGAGAGGTCGAAGACCAACAGGCTTTGAACATCAAAGTGAAGTATGTTACTCAATGTTAGGTGAGTATTACTACAAATATAATATTTTATTTTCGTTCATATCATTTAGTTAGTTGATTGGCAACCTGTTGTTACTTCGAGTTTTAAGCAAACAAGAAACTATGGTCAATATCTTAAAACACATAAAGAGGAAATGGAGGAATGGGATCTGGAACACGGTTTTTATTCAAATCGTAAATCATCAGTTACCAAAATCGCTCCGACTATTGATCCGCACAAATACCGCATTGCGTCGCCTCCTCCACCAAGAAGAACCATACGAAGAGGCCGTAATGGGCTTAAAAACAACAGATGACGATTCCAGCTATGGAGAAGTTTGTACAGAAATGAATGTTATGCATAAACAACCTAAACAAAAACCAGTTCCGAGAACAACAAATTTGAAAGAAAGAATTGCTTTTAATATTCTCAAAGAAGAGATCGATAAGCCTGGATTTTAAAAATTACTATTAACATTTAAATGTTTAATATTAGGTGATAATCGCAAAATAATATTCAATACTATTGCTCGGAAATATAATTTACGCTTGGTACCAACCGATAAAAATACCCAAACTTTATTAATGTAACACTCTATGGTGACGAAAAATATTGAAATGCCGCAATTAAAGAAGAAATAGTAACAGTTGTACCATCTATTAATATCTTGGACCACACTCATTGTACCATTTGTTACCACACTGGACATACTACAAGTGAATGCATAAATTGCGGTGTGTGCACATCATCCGGACAAAGCTATATCAAGTGTCCACATAGAAATGTTCTACCAGTTAAACCTATTCCATCCAGCACTGGAGTGTTTAATGAATATTCTATCTGTGCAAGTGATTGGTTAAAAAAAAGAGTCAGCCTAAAAATTATGGCGATTTTACAGAGCATAAGAGCGCTTATATTGTGGCTAATAACATTGATGCTGCTAAATGGTATAAGCCAGAAGCACCAAGAGAGAAACATGAAAGCTATAGACATCAAAGAAAGTTAACAGTTCACAACTATATAAAACACAATGAAAGTCATTATAGTTTAAACGATAACCAGCACTGGGTTTATACCGATGTCAAAAATAATAGCGACTTCATTCAACTTAAGTCAGTTACTATTAAAAATGTTTCTTTATCAAATTGAAAATCCAATGGACATGATATATTGACGAATATGGTAATGTCATTATGTAACTCAAATATTGTACGTAACATTGATAAAGTTATGCATGTTTGAACACAGTTGTTTGAAGAATGACATTATCATATTCGTCACCCTATATGAATCGTTATATTTACTAAAATCATTGTGCGCATTTAAAATCAAAAACACTAGTAGAGTAACATTATCATTCAAAAATTTATCTTATTATAAAGAAGTTGAATTTTTCAAAATTAATAATAAACTTTACATTAATAACGAGATTGAGCGAGATTTACCTTTATAACCTAATTAATATACCAAAAAATTAAAAGTTCAGCGCTGGATTTTATGAAAGCATTCAAACCTATATGAAACTGGTTAAGTGGGAAAAATTTGATAATAAAGCCAGATGTGATTGAAAAAGGCGCGACAACCTATAATTATGTTTCAGTAATAGAAAGCATTTAATCTATTGTATCTACAATTGAAACCTATAACATTTTATTGAATGAGAAAAACATAGGTTATTAAATTTTATAAATATAGATCATAAACCCAACGCAGGTTATTTAAATTAAAATTTATTTATTTATAGCGTTAAAGTTGTTTGGGAAGTTTTAGATATGGATATACTTCATTGAAAACTCAAGTCAAGCAGAACCAACACTACGAACTGAATAAAGTTGTGATGATTGTGGTCTATGTACTCTTTTGGGTTCATCATCCAGGCGTTAAACCCTAACCATGGTTTATTATACTATTAATAACTTAGGTTATTCGACGAAATGCCAAAATACAGATATCAATTTGATTTTAATTTCAAAAAGAAAAATTTTTAGTAAATTCAGTAGGCATAAATAACATTTTTAGACCTTTAATCGTAGACTTACTAACTATAAAATAGATTAGAAAACGTATTTTCATATGTTCAGCGCTGGTTTTCTATTTTAAAATTAAAGCTTCACGAGAAGATTTACATACGGTATGTTGTGAATTCATAATAAAACATCCACAATTTAGGGACAAATCGCATAACGGCTTAGTATGTATAGTTGCAGATTAAATAAATAAAATCATAAGTTTTATTTAAAATAAACGGAACTGAAAAATTGTATTTTATATAAATATAAATTCGAACATAGTCAGGATCCAGCACTGAAAACTCATAAGCGAAAACTAGTTGATAAAAGCCAGAAAATCTCTCAAATACAATCGCAAATCAAGATTGCTAATTCATGTCCAACGAAAAATCAGAAAACGTAGACTGCAATAAACATTCAAAATATAATCGATACCTTGACTTATTAGAAATCACATGACGGTGTAAGTAAGCAGTGCTGGAAATCGGGCGCCGTCTTAACTAACTTTTTAGTTTATAGATCATTTACACACCCAATTGTTGAAAAATTACAAAAATTACTACAATGTCAACAAAAACTACGCTCAGAAGTTTTCTTCAGAAGGATGTTATCTATATAGCAGAATGGCAGTTTTAAAAGATTTATATTGTTCTTTTCCACAATAGTTTAATTTTAGGAATATTAAAAAAGGTAGATCAAAACGTATAACAGATCCAGTGCTGGAATATAATTATATTTTTATTTGTATAGCAAATACAAAAGCTTGTATGGCAATAATTAGTCTTTCAGATTGGTTTGATAAAGATTTGTTTGTCAATACAACTTTTATGAGTATCTTAACTAATTAAAGTTTTCATTTGTTCCTGACTCTTAGTGTGATTATATTTAGCCAAAAACAATTCTCAAAGGATTAGATGACATTCAAGGAAAAGTATATATTGATAGATGTGAATTACCACAAACAACTTTTTTTTAATGAACTCTTCTATTTATTTATGTCAACTTTCGCATTTAATACACAATATTCTGAAAATGTGAGAAATGTTTTTATTTGCATTGAACATTATATAATGAGCTGGAATATTACAAAAATGCCAAATGCGATTAACGAGCTAAAATTGCTTTTTGGCATAAAATAATTCCAGTGTATAATTCAATATTTGACATTTTATAATTTACTAAATCGAATTTTGTATTTCAAACAATAAAATTTTATTATTCAGTAAATCGAACTTTGTATTTCAAACAATCAAATTTTATCATTCGGTAAATTGAGTTTTGTATTTCAAACAATATTCATTTTATAATTGTAGTGTATGTGAACTCCCGTCACATCACTATTCATTATTACATTTCTACAGTTTTCTAGATTTTTCTTATTACTCATAATTACTTATTTATATATTCAATAATTAGTTCATTAGTCATATGCCTATGACTAATATATTCAATGCTTTATATTTCAATATAACTTAATAGTTTTAACGTAGTAGTTGTCATGAAATTGAAGAAAAACGCGTACGGAAACTGGGAAACCAACTACCAGATACTGTACAAAACCGTCCGTACATGAACTTCCTTTAGAAGCAGAAACGTTAGAATTAGAAGTACTTGTATACACCACTTCCTCCACCGCAGCATCAAAGTCTGAACGCGAGACTTAATCCAACCGTTTTTAATTTAATTCAGTTTTTATCACTTAACAATATGTACAATTTGAAAGCTTAAGATTAAAAGAATCGATTAAAGTAGGTCTTAAGCAAATGGTTGGTTCTGTTCAAGAATGACAAAGTGGTGGCAGAAGATAATAGAATTTTTCGAAATGTATTTTTTTTACTGGTATAATTTTGCTATACATACAGTGCTAATATTTGCATATTAGTAAAGTTAGTGGGAAACTCTCATTTGTAAATACGTTAGTGAGGCTTAAACTTTAGAAAATAAATATTAATCGAATTTTAAACAAACACTTTCCTAAATTTATTATCTTTTTCAGCTCACTTTGAAAAAGTCAGCTATTGGATTTGGGATTCGTGTGACTCTGTCTGTGACTCTGTAGACTTTTTTCTTGTTAAAAACGAGTCTAAGAGTTGTAACACATACAATAGCAAATAGAGTTATCACTCAATCTAAATCTTTTTCTATTAATTAAATGTACATTTTGACAAAACGTTTGTTCACACAAACACTTAAACCAGGAATCCATAAAATAAATAACGCAAATTTTGACGAATCAACGTATAGAAGCAGAGGAGGCTAAGGCACGTGTTCAGGCTTTAATTCGGGTTAGAGTTCAGGCTCTTAAAGGGAAGCTCAGGTTCCAGCTGAAGCCTCTTGAACCCGAGCATCATCACAAAGAATAACACCATTTATTTATATTTAATCACTATTTATAGATAGCGTTACGATCGCTACGCAAATCTTTCACAGGTTTGCAGTGTAACACAATCGTTACTCCACTATAACACTGTTTTTTTGTACTAAACTATTCACTATCACTTCTTTCAACTGTTTAACTATTAGTCGTTTGTTCCCTTATTGTCCACTGTTTCCTTTATTTTTAACCATTTATGTAAGTAAACGCTATTTTATTTTTATTTCTATACATTTTATTGTAAACTATATCATACATTATTTATTCGGGTTTATTAGCATTAATTTGTTTTTTTATTCATAAAAATCAAATAAATGGTAACAAATGAAATCGAAATGGTGTTAACCTTGAAAAGTCCCCCAAAATAGGGTTAACGCCGACTATAAAGCCATACATTTTGCCCGGTTTTATGTGCACATAATATTGAATGATAAATATTTGTGATTAACTGACATTTATTATTTATTATTGCATACAGTTATTCCTAAATATTAGCGAAAATGCCGATCACTAAAATCTTTGCGCGTCAAATTTTCGACAGTCGTGGAAATCCAACGGTTGAAGTTGATCTCACCACCGATTTAGGTAACCATTTGTTTTCGTTTTCTACTGATTTATAATTTACAAATTCATTATAGTAATGTCACACAACTTATGAATTGATTAATCTATAAGTTTTAATTTATGTTGAATTTATATCTAAATATCACGCCATTAAGCATTTGTTATCTTATTATGTAAACGAAAAAATTGATTAAAAATGATGACTGGACTGATTATATTTTAGGTTAATTAATGCATTTCAATTTACAATAAATAATTAAAGTTTTGGCAAATGACTAATCTATATTTACAGCCAATTTATAATTACAGGCCAATTATTTGAATATTATTTGATTTTAAAATCGATTAATTCGCGCACAAAAAATTATGTATTAATATTGAATGGTGACATAACTTTAAATTATTTCAATTAACTAATGTTCGCATGATCTAATTTTTGATATAATTATTATGGAAATGATGTAAACGTAAACAATAATTGTATAATTTGATTGTAAAGGTCTGTTTCGAGCAGCAGTACCGAGCGGTGCGTCGACCGGTATTTATGAGGCGTTAGAGTTGCGAGACAACGATAAAACCCAATATCACGGCAAATCGGTATTCCAAGCCATCAATAATGTTAACAACGAAATCGCACCGAAACTTCTGGCAGAAGTATGTAAACCCAATAGATTAGCGATTGATATGTAATGAACTATAAGCATGTAATTTGTTTAGACGTTTGAGGTGACACAGCAAACCGAAATCGACGAGTTTATGCTGAAATTGGACGGAACCGAAAACAAGAACAAATTGGGCGCAAACGCCATTCTAGGCGTGTCTTTGGCGGTTTGCAAAGCTGGTGCCGCCAAGAAAGGTGTGCCACTATACCAACACATCGCTGATCTCGCGGGCAATTCCAACATAATTCTGCCGACACCCGCTTTTAATGTGATAAACGGCGGCAGTCATGCCGGAAATAAGTTGGCGATGCAGGAGTTTATGATACTTCCGACCGGCGCTTCCTCTTTCACCGAAGCCATGAGAATGGGAACTGAGGTCTATCATCACCTGAAGGCAGTTATTAAAAAGCAGTTTGGTTTAGACGCGACCAGCGTTGGCGATGAGGGAGGGTTTGCGCCTAACATTCTTAATAACAAAGATGGTCTGGAACTAATTAAAAAAGCGATAGAGCTCGCCGGTTATACCGGTAAAGTGGAAATCGGTATGGATGTGGCCGCTTCTGAATTCTTTAAGGAAGGAAAATATGACTTAGATTTCAAAAATCCCGAATCTAATCCAAACGATTGGATAACACCGCAACAACTCGCTGACTTGTATCGGGAATTTATTAAAGAATACCCGACCGTATCGATAGAAGATCCATTCGATCAGGACGATTGGGACGCGTGGACACAATTGACTGATAGCGTTGACATTCAAATTGTTGGGTAAGATTCGATTTCAAACAATATTACAATATATGTCTATTGACTGATTTATATTTTTAATGGGTTTAGAGACGATCTCACAGTAACAAACCCAAAGCGCATTCAAACTGCTGTCGATAAAAAAGCGTGTAATTGTCTGCTTCTGAAGGTCAATCAAATTGGAAGCGTTACAGAGTCAATAAGAGCGTAAGAAATTGTTTTATTCTATGGTACAATAGATAATTTTTGTTGTTTAATGTTTAGCCACAATTTAGCGAAAGCTAACGGTTGGGGAACTATGGTATCGCACAGAAGTGGCGAAACCGAAGATACTTTTATCGCTGATTTAGTTGTTGGGTTATCAACGGGTCAGATCAAAACAGGTGCGCCGTGTCGTTCAGAAAGATTAGCTAAATATAATCAAATACTGCGTATAGAAGAAGAATTAGGCGCAAACGCCAAATATGCGGGCAAGAATTTCCGTCGACCAGTTTAAATATTTAGGTTCTTATTTTTTTAGATTACTATTTCTTCTATTCGACTAAATTAGAATAACAGTATAGTTATGATTTATTGCTTAAAACTTTTTCCTTTTTTTCGTTTCTCCTTAAAACATCATGCAAAATGTTCCCGGTTTTATTAACTTAAGTTATTTAACCAAATAGCTTTTAAAAACAGATAAAAAGGTATTTTTTTGTTAAAACAGATATTATACCCGGTTTTGTTAGAATTAATTAGTTGTTGTTCATAATTTTAATTTTTAAAATTTTTAAATGAAGTAACAAGAATTGGATAATCGCAACCGAAAAACTACTAAGTTTCCATGATGTGCTCCTTTAGTATTCGATATAACCATCAGTCAAATGTCGCTATATTTGTAGAATTCCCCTAAATATATGTCACTCGCCATTATATTTGGATGAATGACCACCCGGTGATTAAAATCAATTTTTTTCGACACTTCGTAATTGTATACCCACTCAGCCATTAGCAATCGTTAGAGCTTTTTCTGAAACGATTTCTCGCAAAATAAGGCGTACTTTTGCTTTCAAAATTTATTTTCCGTACTTATTCTCTGTTAGCGCTTTTTAGTCTCTTTTTTATTTGCACTGTCCTTATGATTGCGATGGTTGAGCAAAATGTCAATATTTGAGAAAACACGCCATTGACAGATAACATTTGAAAAAAAACAGTAGCGAATGGGTTACTATAAATAAATAGAGTAAAGGAAAAGTGAAATAAAATGGCTGATGGTTTAATGGTTTATAAGAGTTTTTATTTTAATAACACCGGACAAAAATGTGTGAATTGTTTTTGAATGGAGAGAATGCACATTTAAATGAAAGCTATGTAACCTGTATTGTAACTCTTAGATTGAGACGTGAGAAATATATTAAAAATATTAATAACGTTTATATGAATGTACTGAAAAGGTTGATAAATAAAGAAGGAGCTACTAAACAGGTTTACTCATCATTTATTAGAAAGTAGTTAACCATATGTAAAAAATAATCATAAACAATACTTATAATCTACTGTTTTTTAATCGTCATCTTCTTCGTCGGAAGTGATAATCGGTTGGAGTCTTTTCACTTGACGTTTAGATCTGCGTTCACTAGTGCTTTCAGTGGCCAACTTCTTGTGAACTACAACTTCATCATCGCTTTCGCTGTCTTCCGATAATTTTCTTCGCTCTTTTCTCTTCGATTTTGTTTGTTGTTTTGCCTTTTTATTTGATTGCGGAACCTTTTTATTGGTAGATGACAGACGTGAATGGCGTCGGGACGCGCTTTGAGGAGTTCCCACCACTTTCTGAAACTCGCTGTCGTCTTCATTGATGCCTTTATTTCTACATTCGTTAATCTTTTGCTCGAATTCGTCAATCAATTGTTTGGTTTCATTCTTAATATTGGGTACTTTACGCGCGCTTGTGATTACAATAACAATGCATTCGTGAACGAAATCGGAAAATAGTTTATCAGCGAAACAAATGAGATTTTCGTTGAGCTTCTGTATGGAACGTTCGCTATAATTCAAAAGACTGAGACAATACGCCAAATCTCTCCATTGACGCTCATCGCTGTAACATAAATAAAACCAATGATTAAAACAATTATCGTGAGTATATTATAATATTATAATTTCATACGTAGTGCCACGAAACCGTTGGCATAGCTTTTCGACTAAACACACAGTTTGCCGGTCTTTCTCGATCAAATCGAATATATATTTCATTACTATTCGAAAGTTTGACTCTTCGAGCCCATTCTCGGTGTCCGACAAGTGACTGATGATATCTGGCATAACGTTATAGATAGCGTTCTGCTTTTTACCCAATTCGGTGAAAAATAGTTTTGAAGATGAACTGAGTAATTCGTTTTGGTCGACAATAAGTACAGCGATTTCGCTGATTAGTCCCTTCACTTTGACCATATCCGACAGAATCAGTCGCGATAATACTTTCAAAGTATTCATTTTAACGTTAACGTCAGGATCGCGTAACAGTTGAAACATGTGAGACGACCACTGGTCCAACAAATTTGGAAATCGTACGCAAAGATCGCCCAAAGCTATCACAGTGTTGGCGCGTATTATAGGTTCAGCCGCTTTTTCCATCAGTGTTACGAGTAATCGGATGTGAACGCGACAAAATTTTTCGCTCAAAGCCATACATTTAGCTAATGATAGACACGCCGCTGCTCGCAATTTTAGGTCTGGATATGCTAATGGATCGGAAGCCACTTTTACGATAATTTCACTTACTTTCGCCAACAAATTGTTTCCTAAATAATATTATTACTATTATAACAAACTTTGCGCAACAAAATAATAAAAAAAATTACCCAAAAGTATTTCGCTGTTGCAAATATTGGTGAGATATTCTTGTTCCTGGTCTTCGACAGCGTTAGCGCCCGCTAAACCGATTTCCTCCTCTAAATTTTGATCATTGCCGCCCATAGACACTCTGCCTGGTGTTTTATTAGATCTTCGTCGCGGCGTTTTACCCACTTTTTGCTGGTCTTTTTCTTCTTTAATAATACTCCGAATTTTGAGTTCCGTAAGAATATTTAAATCTAAGTGTATTAAAATATTGAGCGCCACATCACCGATCAATGAGATGAAACGCGAAAGAATTTCCGAATTAATGAGACGAGACGTTAACTCAGCGAATATGTTCGTATCAGTTCGTTGAGAACTCAAAGTACACGTGTCTTGAGTTTGAGATATATTTTCTTTATCGCATTGCTTCTCACTATCATTGTTGTCGCCGCCATTCAAATCATCGGTCGATGTTTGAGTTATCATGGTTTGAGCGATATTTCTGATTATTTGCTCGCAAATCGAATCCGGATTCTCTGCCAAATGAAAAATCACTTTAATCGCTTCGTTGCACATCTGATTCCAGTGCTTATCATCCAAATTAGTCAACCCATTAACTAAAAGCTCGGATAAATTGGTAAAAAGCGAATGATTTTTGGGTAATCGAAAAAATAATTCACAATTTTCGGCTTTGGGTAAGCGATACGCTTTCTTTAAAGCGATGCACGACTCAATAACGAGCTGCGAATCTTCGCGACCCCTCTCTCCTAATCCTACCGTTATAATCGTGTTTAGATTGTTGCGAATTAATTCCGGTTCAGAAGTGGCTAACATTCCGATCAGTTGTATCGCTGTTCGACTTTCTTCTGCCGTTGTATTCGACAGTTTCATCGAAAACCTTTCCCACATGACCTGTGTATGAATTTTTTCGATCAATTTGCTGTTCATAAACTCATTGAGCAACTGTTCGATTGAAATCAGTTCACCCAAAGTGGCGCCCATTACGAGTTCGGATACACTTTTTACCACAGATATTGCCATCGCTTTACTACTGCTTTCCGATTGTTCGTCATCGTCTCGATCTAAATAAATTGTTTTATAGGCAGAAACAGCCGCTTCTTTAATCGATTTCTCCTGAGACCAAATCAATAGAATAAGTTTTCTGACGCCGATTAGCGAGTCCTGAACACCGAATTTATAAGCGGACACAAAGAAATCAATGGCTTCTTGAACGTCAGTCAAGTTCCTAGACATGAGTAGCTCGCAAACAATTGGCATTGCGATCAAAATCTGTTCGGTAAACTTAACGTAATCGCATAGATATTTAACCAGAATCTGCTGTTTGCTTATATCATTGACAATGCAGTCTTGCGGTGCGGAGAGACGCGCCACTTCTATAGTGGTGGTGCGACCGCTCGATGCCGTACGTTGCGAATCACTAATCAAACCTGTCGCCACTTTTTCGATGTCTCGTTCAACCGATTTACTTCCGAGATCGAACAGAATAGTATCCTTTTTCGGCACACTCGCTACAAAAATGGACAAAATTTATAGTTTTTAAAAAATAAATGGCAGTTAAATTAATTCGTACCAATAAATATTTTCTTTGCGATAGCAATAGTTGCTGGAAGTGGTGGTAATTGGCATTCTTCTCTAAAATATTCGCAAACTAATCGTTAACTTAAATTAACGCAAAAATATATAATTAAAATTTACTCAATTAAAGTGATATCATCGGGTTTTTCGTCGTCCTCGTCTTCGTCTTCGTCTTCGTCCTCATCTTCATCTTCATCTTCGCGTCTACTTTTACGGTCATTAAACATTTCGTTATCCGGCCATTGATCGCGTATAATTTTCAGTAAATTTAAAGCGCTCTTAAACTTTTTATTAGAAACGAGTCGACGAAATCTGTCGAACAACTCTTGAACATCATTGCACTCAGAAACTATGGTCGCATTTTCTACGCGATCCTCAGAATCGTCGCAACTAGTATTAGTTGTTGATTCAATCTCTTGCCAAAACTCTATGAAATGTGGCTCAATAGCCATCCACTCCTCTAAATCAAACTCGTTTGTCAAAGTATTCTGCGAAAACATCTCTTGATCTGCGTTTTTTGCCAAATCCATCATAGCCTTCAACTTTTCCTCTTCCTTTTTATAAGAGCTTTTCAATACGTGTAGCGGCAAGTTAGCGATGAACGGATTTCTGGCCAGAAATTTATTTAAAAACTGAACGGCGTATCGCCGAACGAAACAAGATTTATCGCGAAGACGTCCCACAACAGCTTCAATAAGAGTTTCGAGACGTGGCAGTGGTATAACCGCAGCGTCGCATAACTTGCACCACACTTTCAAAGCGCAACTCCGCGTATAACTGCTAATATCAAGAATATGGTCCTCAAGCTTATCCAACAGCTGATCCCTCATATTTCGTTGTTTAGCGTTCTCTTTGCTCAGCTCTTTGATCACCAAATGACCGATAATTTTAAGCGTCGCGTTTCTCATCAAATACGAGTCTTCTTCGAGAAATTCCAACAAATCACTGATGGATGCGATAAATTCGGCGGTACATCGTTCAGACAATTCGTCTAAGAAGTTAGATATGGCTCGCGGACCACTCGAGTCACGCGAAAGATCGCGTATATCTATACGCTTTATTTCGCGTATAATTTCGCAGATTATAATTCTTTGGTTATGTTTTTTCACGATAGTTTCGACTAAATACGCTAATGTCGTAACTAATTGTTCCTTATGTTGAAGTAATTGAATTAATTTTAAACAAAAACCTATTATCATAAAAATGTGTGAATTGAAATCATAAACGCCATTAAGTTTATTTAAATTTACTTAAACTTTGGCGATGCTTTTCGATAGCGCTTCCGATCAAATGGAATAAATTCATAGTCAATGGCGAGTCTTTATTTCGCGATGGATTTTCCAGCATTTTATAGCAACATTTAGTGATTACGCTAAACATAAACGACACCACGCGTTATCATCAACTAATCACATATGGAAACAAACTAATAATCACTTACTTGACAAACTCGTCGTCAACAACCGCTGGACTAAACAATCGATGAATTGGTAGCGAAAACAATTCATAAAGAATTGATATGCCTTTATCCTTATTTTGCTGCCAATCGTGCGACTCATCCGTTCGTTTTGCCGGTTTTTTGCCTTTTTTCCCAACATTTTCCAAATCAATATTGGATGCGTGTTTGATGTCCTGTTCCTCAAACAGTTCGCACAGCGAACAGAACACGTAAACAGTCATCTTTAGTTGATTGCAGTAATCATTTCGTAACTCAACCAAACAATTGTGCGAATCACTAAGAGCTGATTGTAAATCCGTTTCAAATTTACTCAGCGATCGGAATATGATTTTCCAGGACAGCTCCCTATGCTTTTGCTCCATCGATGAGAAGTTTCTGCCATTAAACCAAAACATTAGAATTCACGTGAAAAACCAAAAAACAAAACTATACTTTAGGCAACTGTAAAACACGTCGAACTCTTCGAGAATGAATTTCGGTCCATTCGCGCGTAAATTGTCGCCACAATCTAAACAATTATTAAACGTTAATCGAAAAGCAAAGCAATATATGAATATATCAATGCGTTTACCATTTAGTTTATGAACCAATTCTCTAGAGTTGTACTCAATCTGAACGGTATAGACATCCGATTCACCGCTACTAAAGCATAGATCTTCCAATTTGATTGGAATAACGAATCGAAATGAACGCATACTAAATCTATTTAATTTTGCGCGAATTGTCAAAACATTTATTTATTGTTTTTCCATTTAATCAATTTGGCGCCAAATTTGCGTAACACTAACAGCTAATCGCGTATTTTTAAATTTTATTGTACGATATATTCGTTAGCAAAACGATTTTACGATTCAATTATCGATTATCGATTGTCGATTAGGGATTATCGATAGCTTTTTGCATTTGATTTGAGCAAAAATTTCGAGTTATTTGTATTTAAAATATTTGAAACTCAATAGAAATAAAGCGAACGATAATGGCTTGAATGCAATTTAAATTTAATTAATTAATGATAAAATAATAATCGCGTAAAATCGAAACAAATGCGAAACACACTAAAATTCATTGGGTGTTACATTCGCAGTATCGATATATCGATTACTGATTTCGATAAAAATGATATGGGATTTGTAGTCCAAAAAAAAACTATGAAATCGTGTGATTGATGTGCACTGAAGTCAAATGATTGGTGAAATAATCGCGAAACGGTTCACACTAAACGAGTGTAACGATTTAATTACGATCGCGTTTAGCGATATGTTGTTTTGCCGTTCAAACCAACTATAATTCTGTGGATTATAATCAGATAAAATGGCATTATTAATATTTGAATAATTAAATGCCAGCAAAATGTTAGCCACATTTAAATTAGTGTTTGGCGCACTTATTGTGGTTTCGTGTGCGCTATTCTTCGTGTCGCCGCTATATGTGTCGTGCTTTCTAGCGATGGTTTGTTGCTTATCTTACGTTATTAACCGTTCGTACGCGCGAATGAGCGCCGATAGCAGTGGCAAACGTGTGACAACACGTGCGCTCAAATCGCGATCTGTTAACAGCTTAGTTCCAGGTAATCATAAAACGAATCTTTTAATCAAAGACCGTTTAATTAAAAACGCCAGAAGACGTTTGGCTCCGCATAACATTTACTCGAACGAAGCGAATGATAATTCTGTGGTTAATTGGAATAAATGGCCAAAAGTTAATGATAATGAACTCGTTTTTAGCGAAATGAACTCGTTTTCATCGACCGCTTCTCATTCGCAGCCATCATATTCGTCGTATCAAATCGCGAATTATGGTTCCAGAGATAATAGTCTGAACAGGATATCGCCATTATCTCAATTGGGTAATATTCGTCGCGTGAAACTGACGCCAATCGAAACAACGCATCAGAGACTCAATTTGAACAGTAGAGGAGTTGCCGTCAAAATCGGTTCGATGCCAACCAACTTGTCGTCGAAGATGACACTGAATCGTTTGGCGAATCCGTCGCAATCGCGATCAACTTTCGCAACAAACGAGAAACAAGTGAATCCAATGCCTGTTCAATCGTTAGTAATCGAGGCGTTAAAAGAGA
Source organism: Phthiracarus laevigatus (assembly GCA_034700185.1). Taxonomy (NCBI): domain Eukaryota; kingdom Metazoa; phylum Arthropoda; class Arachnida; order Sarcoptiformes; family Phthiracaridae; genus Phthiracarus; species Phthiracarus laevigatus. The sequence continues at coordinate 24,233 of JAQIXJ010000019.1, read as the reverse complement.
AACGAAAGCGTACGCAAAGAGACGCCATTGAGTCGGAAGACAGTTACGAAGAATCGAATAAACGTGCGAAACGAGACGTGTCTAATACCGGTTTCGTTGTACCGAATGGTCTGTTACCGAGTTCTAAGTCATCGACAAAACGAGCCTCAGTTATACCTAACATTACCTCACCTAAAAGAGTTCGGAATAACGAAATTTTGAGTTCGTATAGTTCGCTCAATTCGCCGAACTTTGAACAGAATTCGAAGCGAAAACTATCGCCGGACAACACAGACAGAGTGGTTGTTAAAAGCAAGCGAAACGTATCGCCAGACTCATCAATGGTTGATATGTTATCGAATGCGGGCGACATTAATGAAAGCGTAACAAAACCAACCGACGAAATGGATTATCATTTTGTTAATCTGTCCGTAGAGAAAAAAGCGGCCGAAGAAGTGGAGCAAACAAACAAAATTTCATACGGTCTTCCATATCATTTACATTCGATGGAAGATCACGAACGCGATAAAAATAAGGCAAGGAATAGATTGTCCAGATATCTAACGGCTATTCAAGAGGTGACGAGTCCTGTCAAAGAAACTATGGTTAAAGTAAGCGAAGTGGAAGAAGTGAAAGCCACAACGGACGTGTCATTGCCATCAGTTCCAGCGCCGGCTATATTTACCAGTTCTCGAGTGGAGACGAGTGTCACCACAACATTACTCAATACACCGATATCGTCAGTTTCAACCTCTAATCGAGGTTTTATTAGTCCTCAAGTATCGGTTCAAAATACAGTTCAAAGCATTACTAAACCAGTTACCATTGAATATTTGAATGAAGAATCGATGAGTTCTTCGCCAACAATTATCACCACTGAAATGGGGGCAAAACCGTCTCTATTTGATATCGCTATAACGTCGTCATCTTTATTCAGCGCTGATCCGAAAACAACTAATAATTCGAAAGTATCGCAAACACAATCACAACAACCATTTACATTCTCACAGCCATTGTCAACGATTAATTTTGGCGATTCAACGAATGACGCGAATCTATTTACCGCTTCATCAATACCAGTGGCATCAACAACGGTATCATCGATATCACTGCCAAACAGTTCGAGCCAATTACAAATTCCCCAATTTTCGTCATCAGCGCCATTACAATCATTAGCAAACATAAAACCAGCATCAATGCCAGCTTTTAATGCCAACACATTCCCTCTGATGCAACCAAACACGAACTTTCTGTCCACAGAGGCTCAACCGTCGAATCAATTGTTTTCGCTCGGAGTATCATCTTCTCGAAGAACTGCAGCGCCGAGAAGAACCAGAGCCAGAAGATGATTATGATTGTTATGCGTTCGTTGTGTTTGTCAGTTATAAGCATATGCACTAATATTTTTCATTCGCTAAACAAATCCCAAGTTATCAGAATGATTTTTTACAAAAAAAAAGTAATTTCTAAATAAAATCAATTATAAATGGATACCGTAAGGTAATAATGATAAAGCCGTATAATAAGAATTGCATCCAGAGGTTAAAATTGAGAAAAATTTAATGTAAATATTTTATGTTATTTATTTAATTATTTTTGGTAACATATTATTATCATTGTATAGCAAAAAAAAGTAATAAAAATTGATCTTTAATTGGATTCATAAGTGTAACAAACTATTAACTTCTTCTTAGATATAACTCTCGTGAACGACTTCTTCGCGATTTTGTATGATACGAATTTCGTTCGTTCGGAGATTTGGACCGTTTTCGTGACTTTCTATTGGTGTTGTTAAGTAAATGATATTTACTGTTACTATTATAATGAGAATGATAATTATAATGGGAATGAAGCGGTGCTGGAACTGGTGATCGACTTTTGCTTCTGCTATAAGTGATCCTCTTGTGCTTATGGTGATGATGATGACGGTCTTTGTCTCGAGATGGAGATCGTGAACGCGAATAAATATCTTTATTGATAGACGAGTATAGTTTAGGCGGTGTGCGCTCTCTATCGCGATCTGTTCGCTCATTTTTCTCGTAATGATTCGAATTTCTATCATCAATAGGACTATCACTTCGCGATTTACTTCGTTTGCTAAGTAATGGCGACGACTCTGTCAGTCTCTTTTTATTTGGACTATTGGCGTGACATACCAAAGACTGCACCGATTTTTGTGACGATTTTGATGGCGAATTGGCTGAAGCTTTAGTCTTAGTGATTGGTGAGGTAGCTCTCGATGATCCCGGAGAATGTTCATTCTGCGAAACGGTTCCATTTTCAATAGCACTAGACTTCGCTTTTAATTTAGCGTTTTCGTGATCCTTTCGTAAACCATCTATTATTTTCTCTAACTGTTCCTGATTTGGCTTCTGTCGCGTATACAGATTTAATATAGATTTGCAAACGTCTTGGATTTCTTCTTCGGTCACTCGAAATATTTCAAACCAATGAGGATTACTTGGTAATGGAATCTAATAAATATAATTAATAATAAATACGTTATATTTTACATAAAAATTCCATATTGAAATAATTGCTTACTTTTAATACTCTGGCGCTTAAATAAATACAAGAGCACGCAATAGTTTCGGGCGAATATCGAACAAATACATTCGTTCTTAAACTGTCATTCATATAATTCCTAAAATATAAAAAACAACATGAATACGTTTGTGACTAAAGAAGTTATATTGGAACGAATGAATCACCAAAATAACCAATAAAACTATATTATAATACAACAAAGGTGAGCCTAATTTAGATATTATGTTTGATTAATGTGATTCGATGTCGTAATTTCACGAGAATGTGGCGTCTCGTAGGCTGATATGGAAAAAAATCCAATGCTGAAACACCAGGAAACCTCAATAAAAAGCAACAGACAATTGAGATAAGAAAGCTTTAAAAAGCTCTGCAAACTTAAGTCACAAAAAGTCAATATATTTTTTTGAGCATAACAGTCAATATATCTTCTCTTAATTTAAATCATACAACATTTTGATTGTCATCTTAATTAAGAACTTATAAAAAAGATCTTACAGTCACGATAATCATATTTCGTGGTAAAATGTTGGACCAAAACTCCATTTTCGTTGATTTGGCAATAAATCTAAAATAACAATTAATTTGTTAATTGTAAATTAGAGATCACCGGTATTTCGTTGATCATTAGTCATGACATTGATGAGCAATGAATCATATTTGTATGTGAATTGTATGAAATCCTTGTGGCACTTCAGTAGTTGATTAAAACTATGCAAAAATCAAACGCCACCAAACGTTAAGCTCCACTGAGAGCTTACCTTTATATTGAAATTATAGAATAATTAGAACACTCACAAAGTGATAAAAACAAATGATTTCACAGTTAAAGGTGCACCAAATGAGTTGAGTTTGCATGTGATTTTGGGTGCTATGATCCAAACTAACTCTCCATTAGTCGTGCCTTTTATTGAGATTTCCTGATTTCCAGTGCTGAGAGTTCAGGAAACGAGAGCAAATGATTACTTACCTAATTCATCACCTAATCACTGTTAGGTGAAAGATTTAAACATTATATTAATTAATTTGATTCACATTAGTCTTAAATTACGCAACAGATGTAATCATCTCAACAATTCAATCACAATTTACTTAAGAATTAAAGTCATTTCCAATTTTATAATACTGTATATACGTATATATAAATTTCATTACTCAAGTAAATTGCATCGAAGATCATTACAATACTGTTTTAAATTTATCTGTATATAAATTCAAAATAAGTAAGTAATACTAACTATAATAAGAGATACTGTGATTAAATTCAAATAATAAATTCATATCTTTAAAAAAATTATTAGTGATTCAAGCATTCCAAGAATAAATATCCATTAGTAAGTACTCATTTTGATTTCATTTTAATCCTATTCAGCTCAAACCCTAGATTAGAGGCGATTTAGATTATAATAAGCATTTTGATATAGTAAACTGTAATCAATAACTTATCAAACCACACACTATTCCCAGCTTTCGTACACCTTTCTGGATGGGATCACGAAATGGTCATCACTGCTCTAACATATATTTTTAATATATTCATTTTTCACTAAACATAAAACGGTGAACAAACAAACGGCTAAATGTTTTCTTAAATTTTTGTTTTTTTAATTCGTCAAAATGAGCATAAAAATTAGGATCTACTGAGCAAATAAATTAAAACTCACCATGAAGTTTGCATTAGGTATTGATTCTTTTCATTATCCAAAACTTGAAGCAATGTAACGATTATCTAATATAATAAATAAACAAATAAAACTTATAAATCCATTGTACAGTACATTCAAAACCGTTTTCGATTACCTTATGTGGATGTTTAACGTGTACACAAAACCCTAATTCTTTCAATAGACGCCGTTCAGCTTTAATCACTTGATTTTTAAGATTAACGTAATTATCATCTAATATCAGTGGTTTGATTTCCCTATAGTTTAAAGTAAATAAAACATTAGTTAATTATTAATGTGCGCTAACTTTAAATCTCTTTAAACGATATTAAACAATTCAATATAAAGAGTAGTTACGAGAAGTAATATTATTTTTGCACATTTCATTCTAAGATAAGCTAAACGTGAAAATATAAGCATATCTTCAAGTGTTTTGTGTGCCAATCAAATACGGTTAACCATAAGTGAAATCATTAAAACACTTATTGATCAATCAATTTATCGATTATTGCGCATAAATGATGGAAAACTTACTCATTGAGACGTATTTGCTTGATATGATGGAAAACGTTAATCACGTCCCGTATTCTTCGCGGCGCTTCTTCGATCTTAGTGGCGAGAGTGACGCACGCCATTGCCGTCACTTCCATCTGAAATCGCACCAATGATTTACAATAGTAATATCGTTGAAACAACACCTGTCCAGTTGCCATCGCAACCTATAACACAATGGATTAGTTGTGGAACAGAGATCATAATTAACGAATGGTGTTATACCTGCGGAAGTTTCAATAGAATGCCCGAAATTTGGATGAGTTCGCAGCCCAATAGTCTTAAATCGATTTCGTATTCGTAGTCTAACCCATCGTTCATCGATGGCGTTGGATATAGTAATTGGTTTGGCAAAACGCAATTCTCTAATGATATGACTATTTTGCCGAATTGTTGTAATTGTAGTTTAGTTTTGTCGCAATCATTATTAGTAACAGTACTGCTGGTGTCGAGCGTTGACGCCATTTTTCATTACTATTGCGAAACATAGACGATATCGCTATTGCGTTCAACACTTTGTTAGAGATGTGTGCGTAACGCTGTGTAATGTGATGTGATGTGTCACACGTTTTATTGCGACGTATTTTTTGCGTTTTATTACCAGTTATTACGAACGACGTTGATTAAAACTGTTTTACAATTCTAATTAGTCTCAACGTTTATTTCTAATTTTTACGTTTCATAAAACTATTTTTACGCACTTTTCTTAAAAAACGAAATGCTTTAACTAATTTAATAATTATAAAATAATTGTTTAATAATGCCTTAATTTTTTGTTATTGAATTAATTCAAACGTTTATGTTTTATAGCAGCGATTCTAATAGCCGGTTCGAATCACTAGTGTATTACAATCGAAAACAATGCACGCGTAAAAGTTTTTTAACAAAAAAGTTTATCAATTCATGGGAAACACAATGACAATATGGTGGATATAAAACATAATTTAATAGAAAAGTAGGGCAGTGAAGTCCCCGTGGCGCAGTGGATAGCGCGTTGGACTTCTAATCCAAAGGACCAGGGTTCGAATCCCTGCGGGGATGCATTAGTTTTTCGGAGGCAAAAGAATCTACACGTTTTTTTGGTAGCAAAATAATTTATTTTTTATTCAATTTTAATTGTAATACATAACTGAATATATTAAAATCCACGAAACCTTTAACAAAATAGCCAAAAATCAATTATATGATGCAAATAAATGTTTTAGGAATTGCATACCAAAAAAGAGGCAAATGAGGTCATAAAGCCTTCCTTAACGTTTTGCATCACATCTTCTGTATCGGAATTAAAATTTACTAAACAAAAAACAATAATAATAATTGATTAAATATATTAAACACAAATTTATTGGCTAATAATTAAACGAAATACTTGAATATAAATAAACGGCGATTGAGTTGAAGATAACGAACGACGATAGACCAAAAAAACCGGTCATTCCTATGAATATATGAGTTGGAAAACCAACTAAATTATTACGTAAATGATTAACGTTTTTTTCGCATTTCATACCTAAATATCCCCACATTATTCCCATAATAATGGCCAACACTTGACGTCCCCAATATATCACGTCTAAAAATTGATCCTAAATTTGGGATTCCGTTGATTAAATCAAACGATAATATAATTAAATATACGTTATATGCGTTACCTTATCCTCCCATTTGGCTTTAATTGTTAATAACTTTCTCCACACCGATATATTTTGAGCGGAGTTTGTTTTACCCATTTTTACAGTCGATGGTAAATTTAAAAGTTTATTTTCATTTTTGCTGATATGTTATCATCAAAACGTAGAAATAACGTGTTCAAATGGGAGTAAGTATTTTGAAAGTATATACATTCAAACCACGTTATGGGTAACATTTCAAAAAAGTTTTCCAAATTATTAAACCACTCAATTTCATCATCATTTATTTTTTTATCGGTTTGTTAAACTAAAATCTGTAAAACATGTCATTACGTAATTTTAAGGATGGGGTTTATCGAACGGATTGCCACTCAGATTCATAGTTTAAGGAATCTATATAAATATACAAGTTAAGAGCCTGCCTGTCGGCAGGAGAACACAATGTAAAATTTAAACAGAAATTTAATTAAAATTAAATAATCTTTAAGAAAGTCTATGCATAGAAAATGTGTGGTCAATAGTGAGAATATCGAATGTATCGTTTCGTTTATATATAAATAAATAGTCGATTGAAATTTAAAAACAGCCGCACAGAACACCAAACAGTCTCAGTTTGGTGTTAAAATAACAAAAAGGGTGAAATGCCATAAAAAAGGGTGAATCGTAGCGTTACTCTAATGCATAGCCAAAGCTAGCATAGGATTTTCTAGCAGAGGACAACGTACGTCTTTTTTAGTACTGTTTAAGGCAGAGTGTGTACGTCTTATCGAACGATCTAAAGCGAATGTATTATATGATTTGAGAAAATAGGTGAGAAAATACTAAATATTTTTTAAATTGTCATTCAAATTTGAATAATTTTCTAGACTTAGATATATTTAGACCAAACCCTAAAAAATGTGTTACTCGCTGAGTTTTGATGGCAGTTAAGTTTTTAAGTTACGCAAAGTATATTTTTCTATATAACTGCCTTAATTATCAAATCCAATAGAAACAAGAACATGTTCATAGAGAGTTTACTTTGTAGACCACAGCTATTTAATATTGATATATTTTCTTAAAAGCCAATTTATTTGGCCAAATGCTTTTAACAATATAAGAAATAAGTGAAAATCACTTTATAATTATAAAGTGTGAACTCACGCTTTAACTGACATATGGTGAAAATTTGTTTAATTGAAACCGAAAGTCAGCAAAAATAACTAGTATAAATGAACAAGTGACTGGTGCGTTGCTATTAGCAACGCAAAACTGGGGCTAGTTGTGAGTGGCGTTAAGGGTTAGTATATGGGTACACCTGAAGCCAGAAATATTCAGTCTAACTCCTATAACACATGCAAAAAACGTCACTTGCTCTCTCTCGTGCAGTTTTTAGTCCATAAAAAGGTAAAATGCTGTTTTTGGGTCGAGTTTAGGCTTAGTCTGACGTCGCAAGTGAAAAAAGTATAGTGGAATGCTTAAGTGCTGGAACTAAGGTGGAGGAAAAAAGTTAAGCACTTTTATAAAAATAGGTTTTATTTAAATAAATCAATTAGCATCAAAATCATACTTTATGTATATGTTAAGCTCAATGTGACGCATGTTTTTGCAAAGTTTTGCGACAATTTAATAATTATTTTAAATTTTATTTAACAAAAACATTTCTACATATAGGAAATAAATTAAGCACTTTTCAATAAAACGTGTTTTAATTGTTATTAAAATTAAGTGTTAAATTTAATTAGTAAAATGATTGTTAAAAAGGGTAAGACCAATCATTTGTTAAAATATTTTTTTAAAATTTAAAATCACTATTTAATTAGTGATACGCCGAAAACTAACCGATAACGAACGCGGTCGTATTTTGGCATTTTCGGCATCAGGACTCTCCGATTCAAATTTTTAGAAATTTGAATCGGAAAGTAACTCAAGTTCGGCGATTTATGAAAGATCCCGAAAACCATAGTCGCCGCAAACGGTTTGGAAGACCGAAAACATTGACTCCTCGGGCGAAGCGACGGCTAAATATGGGCGCAATTCAAGGTAAATCTTCAGCACGCCTACTAAAAAGAATCAGGAGATACCCTTGACTGTTCAATGTGTCCGCCCAATACTTCAATCGAGCCATAATTGAAGTATTGTAAGCGTAAATCGGGTCCAAAATTAACAAAAACCCATATTGAAGCTCGATTCAAATGGGCTTCAGTAAAAGTGACTTTTGGGACAAGTGGCGCGAAATCATTTTCAGCGATGAAAAAAAAATCAACCTGGATGGGCCGAATGTGTGTCAATTCTATTGGCAAGATAAACGCATTGAGCTGCAGCATTACTCTAAAAATGCTATGGGTGGCAGCAGTTTGATGGTTAGGGCTGGTTTCGGCTACGGTGGTAAGACCGAGATAATGTTTATATCTGGTCGTCAAAACTCAGGATTATGTAAGTGTCCTAGAGTGTAATCTTTTGCTATTAGGACCGACAATTGGTGGACAGGATTGGGTCTTTCAACAAGACAATACCTCAACGACACACCTCGCGGTTTACCAAAAATTGGTTTTTCTGCAAAAAATCTGCGTTTTAGATTGGCCAGCCAAAAGCCCTGACTTAAACCCTATAGAGAACTTCTGGGATTCACTCGTTCGGCTAGTTTACGCGGGCGGCCGTCAATACAATGTCTTAGTTTCATGATGTCTTTAGAAGATGAATTTCTATTGTACAAAAGGCTTCCTACAATCAAGAAACTTGCATGGTATACTTTGTAATCACATAAATAATTTTTTTTTGTAATTCGCCAGCATTTTGCTCTGAACATCCGCAATCAACTAATGATGTAAAAAGCATGGTAATAAAGAATGGCCACTATTTATCGTGGATATTATAATTTTATATCCCTTTTTCAATTCTTAAAGGTGCAATCTCTAATAGTTCAGAATTTTTTAAATTTTGTTTGCAGTTATTAAGCTTTCTTTGTTGGTTTTTTAGTTTGAAATTTGTGTCACATCATAAATGATACTAATTGTTATATATGCTTTTAAATTAAAACCACTTATGCTTCATATCAATATAATCGATGTGATACGTATAGAACTTATTTAAAAACAAATAATGTAAAATTTATTTTGAAAATGAATAATGTTTTTTTATAATAATAAGTGAGATCGGACCTATAAGTAAATAATTTATTAACTAATAGCATAATAATAAAATTTTAAACATACTCTTAAACTCCTTAACACGATTACTTTTTTGAATCTAAATCGCGGTAATAGGTTTTTAGCGATTGAATACAACTCATTAGACATTCTTCAATATTTTTGGATAAAAATTGTTGAAATCTTGTTCGTACAGAACAGCCGAAAAGTGTATATAAATACGTGCACACTTTTCAAACAAAGATGCAGATATCTTATCGCATAAATACTGCTGCACTGTCTTTACGTATGGATCGAGTTCTATCTAAAACAAAATCATACCATTTGCCACATTTTTCGACACTTCTAATGTCATTCATCACATTCTCGAATAAGTGATTCATTGTTCTGCGACAATTTTAAATTAAATTCTTAAATGATTATTTAGACAACAATACCTTAGAACTGAGGTAGTGGTTCATTGTTATCAGCAGAACTTCTTCGATATTCCTTAACCATACAATTTTCGTCAGCTTTTCCAAACTCATCCAATTCGAACATATGGATCTGATTTATGTGTTGTCTAAAGTATCGTTCATACTCTGGACACATATAAGCACACTAACCAATCACTGCCACAGCTTTAGCCAAATCTGTTTGCTTTTGTCTCTATTCGCGAAGATATTTGTCGGATGCCTATAATATGGTTATTCTATCACTTAAATCGGTTCCAGTTTTCGACATTATATCCCGTAAAACCGCGGAATTATTCGACTCTATATCCAAAAAGTTATTTTTGATAAAAATCTTTGATATTACTATTTAAAAAATAGAAATTAAAACGAAATTAATTATACCAATTAAATAAAACATTTAAAAAATAATGCATATATGAAATATATTATAGCGTTAACACATGTTTTGCCCATATATGTATACCTGTTAACAATTGTCTCATACAATTATAAATTTTATTAATTATTGAGAATAATGTGTGACTTTTAATAAAAACAAAATTAAATTTACAATTGCTTTCCACTAAATCACAATAATAATTGATTAATCACCGTTTTAAATAGCGATACTTGTATTCAACGCATTATCAGTTGTGAACTTATTTACTTTTTATGTTTAAAATAAATATTATATTTTTTATCGCATTTATCGCTCATTTTTGGCGCACAATATTTTTGTGAAAATAATGCGCAATAGAGGAGAAGTCAGTCTAATAAAACACTCGACGTATTTTCTTCTCTATTCAGCATTTTTAAGTACTGCAGAATTTTAAAGTACAACCATTTTTAACTATATCCCTAAAACCGGGCGCCATTCGTCGCAAAAACGAGAAACTATGTCCTTATTCAAACGATGATACGATTAATTAAAGCCATTCGACAAAAAGAACCGAAACATCGATTAGCCTTTCTTCGTGCGCAGCTCCAGACACGTTCGCGTCGACTCCGACAATGACTTTCAATGAAAAACATTTTACTATTGATATGGTTTGGAATTAATCCAATATAACCACATTATTATCGAAATACAATTGGCAAACGATTTACGAATAAATATCGGATCGCCGACGCAGTGCTGGAATTAATCGAAAACTAAACCTAAGATTATTTTATTGACAATTTGCCGCAATCGCTACGAACACTTACGGATTACATCGAAACCACTGGCATTACAAATTTATGTTTGGCTACGTTTCAAAATTGTTTTCGCCATCGAATTCCGCGCTCACAACATCATTCCGCTCCATTGGTTATATGGCTTTCGTTTCATCACGATATTCATTGTTTATATACATAATGATGATATCGAATGAAACACCAATTTGTCGCGCGTTCGATAGGATGATAATGGAAGCAAAATTCGGAGATTAGTAATTCTTGAAGAATTCTTCCAGTTAACCGAAATTCACGCAATTTATATGCGTTTATACAACAAAATTTATCGTATATCCAACGCATTAGTTAATAAACGCCGCATCAGTGGACCAATTTTATTATGTCGATTTGACAGAAAAAGAATAAGTGTTTTACTGGTATTTTCGACGAACTGTTGAATACAAAATACGCTGAGAATTGAGTACGCGCTGCATTATACGCTAATAATGAAAAATATGAGTGTATGGAATTCGCGCACTCAATTGGTAGGGTATTATGTACTAAACTGTTCGCTCACAGTCGCGTATTGATGGATAGATAATCACATCTCTGGTTTTTAATCTAAGCGCGATTAAGTTTTGTTCAATTCTAGGCTTAAATTTTTTGTAAACTGCCAAAGAAATTAATTAAAAATATTAATGCTGAATAATAATAATGTGGCCATTGCTACTAATTAAATGTAGATTCAATTAATAAACAGAACGAAACATTCATTTACACTGTGGCGTGCCTTAACTCACATCACGCGAAAACTATCATTTTATATACTAAATAGTTCCATACCTTGTTTTATGATACATTATTGTTTAAATTTTAATAATTTTAAGATGACTTTATAAATCATACATTGTTTTTTTCGTATTAAACTTAACATTTATAATCAGTCTTGTATTAGCTCTCAGAGCGTGAACTTTGTTGTAGTTTCAATTAAACATATAATTATATTTTGAATAATAAACACTTTGCTTAAATAAGCATTTAATTAAATAATCGTTAATCCGTTAGAGGATTTATTGCTCCGTTAAAAGTAACTGTTAATTTAATTATAATTAAGATTTTAGTTCTTCGAGCAAACGGTGTAAGCAAGTCTTAAGCTCGAGACTCGTTGATCGAACTGTGGAGATCTCGGTAACCCCTCGTACTATATAACAGTACGACTAGCCTTCACGTAACCTACTGTTCAGCACTTCTTAACGCAACAAATATATTAGTTTTAAGCCAAGATGGCAAACTGTCAAATCTTTTTAAATTTAAGAGATAGGTAAAAGCCCTTTATTAATATAAGACTGCGAAAATACAGACAGACAGGCATTGTCAAATTCATAAGCTCGACTTTTATGTAAAAAAGTAAGATTTAATAAAGAAAAAGAGAATTTGAATTATAATTAATGGTTCAAAGTTACGGATAGAATTCAAAATCCTATTATTTCCGTTAAATTTTTTCGATTCAGGCAATTATGTTTGATATTTTACTGAAATTTTAATTTTAATAAATACTAAATCTTTAACAACATTTAAATGGAAAGTTTGTCTGAGTAAGAAATCAGAGTAAAATTATGGAAAATAATCGCATTAAACAACTACAATATAGTTTCATCAAAATTTTAAGAAAGCTAATACTATCAGTAAAAGTGTAAGTTTAAACCATAAGAAAAAAAACCAAAAGTGATACATCACTATCGAAAACGTCACAAAAGAAAAGTTTTTTCTGGTTAATTGGTTGTGTTTGAAAGTTTAGCAAAGTGTGCGTTAATGCAAACCAATTCAATGTTATACGTATGTGTGAGTGTGTTTGCGCACGCGTTTGGTTGCATGTGGTTATGGTTATAGTGGTGAACCACACCCTATAGTGGGGCTCAACAAAGAAACGAATATGGCTTCGAGTACTGTAGGCCAGACATCGGCACCACAACAACCCGAACAAGTGGTGTGTACGCCTGCCTTCGTGTTTCCAGCGTCGGCTGCGTTTCCAGGTATGTGTTAAACGCGATGACAATCTGCGCTAATCGTGTCCATCGGTCCCAAACTTTCGTATCACACGACTCTATTTTGGGGGTTTCAGTGAAGGGCAAACACAATGGGGGTTACAATGGAGTGTTAGACTAACCATAGACAATAGCTATCTAATATTATGTGTGCTCGCATTTCCATACGTTTATCCGTTTACACTGTTTTTTAATCTGTTTTTAAATTCATTGGTTAATACAGTTATTTAATTAATTGATTTTTACTTTAAATTTTGGTAAACCCAAACGTTTTTGTATTAAAATGCTTTAATACTTTCTTTATCTATACTAAACTATTTGAATCACTATAAATATATGGGTTTAGGACTCGATCCGCGCCAGCATATCGCGAATTTCATACACCACAGCCAACAGCCACAACTTCAACAGAATGAGGTACAACTATTGCATAACAACGTTAAGCACTTACAAGCAGCACAAGTTGCAGCCGCAGCGCAACAACAACAGCAACACCAACACTCTAATACAAAGGTGAAACAGCAACGGAATTCGGGTGCGAGTTGTAATCAACAACAGGTAGCACCTCATCAGCTGACAACTGCCATAGCATTTCCAGGTAATCTATTGCAACAGCACACACAAGCCGTACAGCAGCAGCATCTCCAGCAACAGCCCAATCAACAGCAACACTCTCACGCTGCCATTCTTATACCAGCAACTGCTGCCACTTCTCAAGTGAGAAATGCCACTTCAATCAACTTTAATAATAGCGCATCCGCTAATGTATGGCCATGTCCTGCTTGCAAAATACCCTTTAAGAGTGCGAGTGAACTACAAGCTCATCTCAGGTGATCATCATATTTCTTTTTAATTGTTTTCTCAAATTTTCGTTGGTTATGTTTTATCCCTCAACCATTGTTGTAAAATTTTTTAAAATTTTTACTAATAATGCAAATGTTTACATTATTTTTACAAACACTTAATTAAACAATAATATAATTAAATTAAAAATGATTTTTTATAGTAATAGTTCAGGGATAATACAAAATACCCAATTTTTGATTATTGTTAAATTGCTACCAAATTTGAATTTAAATTATTTGCGAATCTAAAAGTGAAACTCATTTCATATATACAAAGTTTATTTTATATTTAACTGGATTTTAATTTTTTTATTTAATGCACAATTGTAATTTATTATTCATAATATCGTAATTTTTCTAAGCTCGTTTCTGTCATTTATATGTACGACAACAATTAAACTCAGCGCTTTTCATATAAACGAGCTTAAATAAAAAATTACGATATATTAAATTACGCATTACTTATGTTACAATTTATTATAACTTACAAATAATAGTACGATAATTTATTATTAAATATTATATAATCGTAGCCAACACACAAAGCAGGAGAAGAGTGTGCCGTGTAATCAATGCGGAAAATTGTTTGCGAGCGCCGAAAGGGTGAGAATACACGTTCGAGTGGCTCACGGAGAGAAGTCGTGTTCGTGCGAGATATGTGGCTCTGGCTTTTCCTATCGATGCAAACTACTCGATCACATGAGAACGCATACCGGTATGGCATTGTTTTTAATATTTTAATTTAATTTATCATATATGGTATTATACATTTTAATTGATTTAATTAGGAGATAAGCCATTCCATTGTGATGTGTGCGGCCGATCTTTTTCCCAGAAGAATCACCTGAGAAGGCATCAAATGATCCATACGGGCGAACGGCCATATCCGTGCGAATACTGCGGTCGAGGCTTTTATCGTAAAGATAAATTAAGTAAATAATTTAGTTGGCAATTTGAACAGTGAAACGTTATATGACCATTATGTTTGATTGATTTGATTAATAGGTCGTCACAGACGTATTCACACAAATCCGAGCAGTGGTAGCGGTGGTGGTCGCGGTGCGCGTAACGCTAATGCTAATAATATAGCAGCTAATAGTGCGACAACGCAACAACATATAGTGGCATCAGTGGCGCCAACAACTCAAGCTACCATACAATTGATTCCCGTGCAAGTGGCTACGCATCAGTTTAGAGGCACACCGATAACGGCTACACAATGGACTGCACAGCAGCAGCAAACAGAAACGAAATATGTACCGAATACAGGCGTACAGACTACTACTAATAACGCTATTACTAACAGTTCTCCCTCAACAACCATCGCACCGACAACCACTTCGTAGACCGACTAATGACCGACATATGTGCCATTATTTTTTATTAGCATTCCTCTGCCCTTAAAACAAATCCGCGGAAAAATTTATTTAACTAATTAATGAATTTTTGTTTTTAAATTATGTTGTTTTAAATTTTTTTTTGAATAACTCCAACCATTAATTTTATTTTGCATATAAACACTCATTTTGTTTTTCTAAGTGAGTTAATCTCTGTAATCATTTTTTATTTATGTGAGATTTTTTTTAATTGAAATTCAAATGATGATATAAATATATATATGTAAGTTTTAATACTATTGATTATAAACTACTATTATAACTAACGAATTACACTCTCATTGAGAATTGTCTTGTTATAATATTATATAAATATATTTGAAATGAGATAATTTTCTGTTTTTAATTCTTATAATGAATTTGATTATTACTTTTAAAAAATTGTTAAAAATTACATACCATTGTCTGAATCTTTGATATTATAATGCTTTTTTTGCTGCAATAATACTGAGTTGTCAATTAATCTCATTTTTTTGAAAACATTCAAGTTAGCGAGCATTACTCAATTTTATTATTATGTACAGGTAAAGTACGCTATGCCGGTATTAATCTTATGATAGTTTAGTGTTTTTTATGAAATTTCATAGAAATTCAAGTTAATGTTCATTCAGCATATTATCATTATACTAATCATTATTTTTGTTTATAGTATAAGCGTATGAAAACTTACGATTATGAAAAATTTAAAACCCTATTACTTTATTATTTAAGAACTTTGGAAACAATTCACTTCTCCACCAAATTTCTAAATAAAATAAACGACGAACCATTCATTCTTTATGTTGAATAAAAATTGATATTTAAAATGTTATAAATAATTAGAAATTAGTTTTGAGGACACAGAGGCACATAAGCTTTATTGTTAAAACTAAAATTGCATTTGAGCTCAATTTCTAACCCATTTGTTATCGTTTTTACATTCGAGTGTTATTTAAATCGATTCTAAAATAAAATGTGCGGTCACAGGCATAGTCGCTCAGCGATTGTCAATTCATAATACGCTAAGAGCGCTTTTATTGTAATTTTCGCATTAAGAGATCTACGATTAAAGTTTGTTAACAGGGATTCAAATTAATTCGAATTTTATGTTTGATTACGTTATGTCTGTCGCGTGAAATCTCTTAATGCGAAAATTACGATATTCAAACAGAGCGAAAATAGAGGTTTTACGACACTTAAAACTTTTATCACACTACCTATTATAAGTTAGTAAACTTAACATTTAATTTCATTGGAGACAGTTTTTAATATCGTGATGTTCCTCTACACACTTTTCAACTCTTTTTTTTGAGTTACTAATAGTTTGAATTTATATTTAACATTTTTATATTCATATTCTTACGCAACTTATTATTATTGACTCAAACCGATTAACAGTAATATGTTGGCGATAACTAACAAGTAACACATTTTAAAACAATGTTTTGTGCATACAGTATAATTGGCGTGCGATTCAGTAGGAATAACTGGCCATTACTTTAGTTATCATTTGCGACTTATTAATGGAAATACATTATATTGATTTATATATAATCTTTTGTATAAATGTGAATATAATAAAGTAGTTTATACAATAGTTTGGAAACCACAAATCAAAATAATTTCAGGATATTTAATTTGTTGTCGCCTATTACCCAATATCGTGAGTATTGTTGTAATAAAACTTTTTTAAAACGTTTCAACAATAGAACCGAGCGCTTATAAGATATTTTATATGACAATATATATAATTTATTTTACATGAATAATAAATTAAATATTAATTTCAGTTTTAATACTAAGATTGGGCACCTAAAGGTTGTGAAGGGAAATTAATTATACCATTTCTTAAAAGTCTGTATTTTAAGGCAAATTAAGTGTAACATTGAAGAGCATTATTAAGTAAAATAGTATTGTTAGAATTTTAAAATAAAAATTTTACAACAATACTCACAATGTAGTAGACTACGTCCATTTAATTTAAAATTTAAAGGCGAATTATTGGGATCCGATTGATTGGTGGTTAAAACAATGATTGTTGCGATCGACAAAACTATATATTTTAACACTTGTATGAGCGCAGATCAAATCTAAAATAGCAAAACAGGTTTGTATTTGCCAAATATTTTTTATTTAACCATAAATTAATTAGAAATAGATAAACAAATTATAATTAACAAAATCTAACAATTAATAAATCTCACAGTTTTTTAAAACTGGTAACAAAAAAATGAATTTTGATTGACTACAGATGACACTACTAATGAGTACGTCATTATATATATATGTACATTTACATGTCTATATCACTAGCATATAGCGGTATATCATTAATATAATATTCGTTTGTTTTACAGTGAAGTGTCATTTAAGGTTGAAATTGAAAGTGTTTTCCTCGAAAACTAACAGAAATAATTATCCCAGAATTTTCGATATAATCCTCGAATGAGTTCTAATGCAATTTTTATCGAATTTCAAATTGACACTCCTCTAAGAAACTTGTTCCTATAATAGGATAATAAAATTTATATTAATATAGTATTGCGCATTAACCCTAACAAAAAAAAGCTGCTAAGTATACAAAAAGATTGTTGCTAACAAGTATAAAATTAAATATTGATGATATGCGGTATTTATGCAGCAATAGGCGATGTATTATTTACAAATCATCCATCAATTCAGACAACGATGAAATATAAAAATTATTTAAAATGTTTATTTTAATTTTATTATTGTGTAGTTTGTAAGTTCAATGTTCAATATTGTAAGTGTAGTTTAAACTCCAAAACTGGGTCTCAATCTAAAAATTTTAGGATATGTAATTTAAAAACTAGGAATTAGTTTAACATTAAAAATAAACAACTCATTATTATAAAATATGGCTATAAAAATATAGATATTTCCATTTGCTCAATTGTGTAAAAGTTAGTAAAGATTAGCTGATGGAAATAATGAACATTTAATAAGTTTCACTATAGTGGCAATAGAAAAAAGTTGGTTTAAATTAATTAAATTATTTGCTCTTTCATTGAGTTTTGCCTGAATAAAAGCCAAATTTTTGTTTTAGTGAATGAAATTTAATTTTAAAATAATATATAACGGTATTTTTATTGTAAGGCTTAAACCCGGACCAACCAGACCATGCTTGGTTAGCAAGTCTTATTAAACTATAAAAATTAATAATTAAACCCAGAAGGAGATATTCTTAGAATACTCATTTTTAAAGTTTTCAAGTAGGCATGTATATATAAATTAAAGCTGTATACGGCTGCGATTCCCGATACTAGAAACACCATCAAGGTATAGATGAACAGGTCCGGGTCTTTGAGGGTCCTTATGAAAACCCGGATCTGAACCTGGGACTCAGAAGTCGCTTTGGGACCTAAACCTTAATTTTTTTAAGGACTCGGACCAGGTCCAGGTCTTTGAGACAGGGACTTGAACAAGGACTCGGGAGTCATTTACATTAACTTGAAGTAAATAACATTATTATTATTGCATTTTTTATGCGTCAATTTATTCCGGTTTAACATCTATACTTTTATGACTTATATATTTTGATTAAACATATGTCTTTGAGCTCAAGGCAAAATTTTTTTGAATGTATTAAATATTAAAACTTATTTAAAAACTTAACATTTTATGCATTTTATATTTTCAAATAAGTCCCAAGTCCCAACTTATTGGAACTCGAACCTGATCGGACCTGGACCCAACTTGACAGAACCAGGACCTTGACCTTTTACATTTTTAACGACTTGGACTCGAACCTGAACCTTAAAAGACCTCGAGTCCGGAGGTCCCAAAAGTCCTAAGGCGCGCTTTTCTTCATCTATACCAGATATGCAGCGAATGAAATTCTTTACGCGACTGTGTGCACATACGTACATTTACTTTTACATTGAAATATACTATAAATTGGCAACGCTGCTGCATAAAGCTATTTTAACGTTTTTTTTTCTTCATTAAGCACTATCAAAGCTATTCAAGACCACGATAAACTTTTATTCGCTGTATATCCTGTATATCTGATCTATACCTCTAGGTAACGAATCAAATCGTAACTAACCGAAGCTAATCATTAAGGTTTCGAAAATCGTTAGAAAAAACGGTGCAAAATCGTTTATTAATCGTTAGAAAAAATTGATCAAATCGTTAGAAAAAAATTATTTTATTTGACTCCAAAAATTTTAAAAAAATGCAGGTCCTTAAAAAACTCATCGGATTAAAACAGAAATACTTCGAGCTTTGTGGCTTAAAATTTTTCGAAATTTTTTTTTATAAATATTTGTCCATTGAAATACATGAAAATAAGACCCCACTTAAAACCTATCGGATTTAATCGACAATTTTAACCAAAATTTAAAAAATTTGAATTCGTTAGAAATTAATAAAATCGTTAGTTATTTTCCAAACCGTTAGAATCGTTAATTAAAATTAATATTTTTTGAATTATTTAAGTTAAAAAACAACTTTAGTATAGTTACCAATATGTTTAGAATGGTTTAAGCAAATCGATAATTAACCATTTTCGAAACCCTAGTAATTAGGGAATAGTTTTTTACATTGTACTCTTTTCGTTATGAATCCGCACAAAACCACGTACAGGTATGTTAGGTAATCCCATATTTTGCTTAAATAGGACACATTGCATTATTCAGAGACCCGCAGCAAGTATTTGCCGCAAATTAATACAATGTTATCCATCACGCATCCATCCTTGTCCAGCTATACAATTTAATTAATCGCTTTGCACATAATATTTAAATGAGTGCAGTAATGCGTGCGACGCACTGTGCGTATTATAATGTGATTCCTACTAGACTCCCAAACGGGCCCCCGATTCTTCGGGCCCCGACACTTTTCCTCGGGT
Organism: Phthiracarus laevigatus; assembly: GCA_034700185.1. Lineage (NCBI taxonomy): Eukaryota > Metazoa > Arthropoda > Arachnida > Sarcoptiformes > Phthiracaridae > Phthiracarus > Phthiracarus laevigatus. Next base: position 4,007 of record JAQIXJ010000019.1, on the reverse strand, counting down.
CGGGCCGGGTCTGAGGTTGAACCTATCGGGCCTAAGTCGGGCCGGACTTTGAAAATAATTTCTCGGACCGGATCGGGCTTTGAAAGATTCCAACCAAATTTCAAAACTTCATCTCTAATGTTTTTTAAAGTACACAAAAATTCAAAACGAAATTTCAGTTATGCTAATTTAATTTAACAGATAAGAGAACACAATTAAAACCTGATAAAGTTGATGAACTATTAGTTTTAAGATTATATTATGATGATATTAAATAAACAAAATTTTGATTATATGTTGTTATTTATTAGAATCAGGCTCGGGTTGGGTTTAAAATTTTTATTACAAAACTCGATTCCAAAAAAATACAAAAATATGTACTTTTGTCGTTTTTAAAAAGAGAGCCTTATTTATGACTAAATAACAATTATTAGTTGTAAAACTACATGGTATTTTTTGCAATAAATTATAGAAATTTGCTTAAGGTGGTTGATCGGTCGGGTTAGGGTTCCGAAATTGCTATCGCTTTACTAGTCTAGTATTTAGCTTTGCGCGTCAAAATTAAATCTTAACAACGACAGAAGGGAAAAGTTCAACGTTAACACCTGGAAGGCATAAATCTTAAAACTTCAATAGCACTGTAATCCTGAGTTCCCATATATGGTTAGGTGGGAATTATATTACATCCAATCCTAATTTAACCTTACTTTTGACCCTTACCAACCGCCTGGCTAAGTGTTATAATCAAGCAGTGGGCTAAGCTCATATAAAAAGCAATGTAAACTCTAAGAGGGATTTGACCCGTGTCTTATATAAGCTTATCAATAAAATCATACATTCATTTTAAACAAAGTCTTGTTTGAATTATTAAAAAGCTATTAAAGCAGTGTTTTCCATTTGGTGCCTCGGGTGAGGAGCTAAAACTGTCAGAGGAACCAAAACTGTCCAATGAATCGAAAGTGGTCGTGTGGACAGGACTCGTGTCCAGCGCGTCATCAACCTTAAAGGACTTCTGTAAATGGGTGATTCGGGTTGGAACGAATAGGTTAACTTTGGCTGTAAGAAGTCAAGAGGTAAGAGGAGAGATAAATTAAGATTAATATAAGTGTGATCCCGAAACCGGTAACACCGGTGAATATCAGCTCCATGGCGTAAGCAATAACCCTTAACGAAATCCGTTACGTCGTGACAGATGCTGTCGCTTCGAGCTTGGCCAGCATATGTGGGGTCAAAATGGAAAAGAAGATGACGAAGCGTTAGAGTGGATGGAAGAATATGAAAGCAAAACCGCGGGGTGCGGTTGGTGTGACGAAAATAAAAGAGACAGATTACGCAATTTCTTAGATTATGACGCTAAGAATTGGTATTGTTTTTACGTCACTTAAGTAGCTGTCCCGCCAGCAGACTGGGCAGCCCTATGACAAATATTTCTGGACTATTATAGTCCAAGAGATAGAAAAGCGTTTTTGCGCGAACAATTGCTTGCAAGATAACAGTTCAATAGTGAAGTTGTAACTAATTATATCACTCATATGCAATTGCTTTGCTTAGATTACAACGCCGCTATGCCAGTAATAGATCAAATTTATTACATAATAGACGGCATGCGAACAAACATTAAAAGAACGATAACATAAAGATAACACGACTGTCGCGAGATTGTTAAATAACGCACAGCTAATCGAAAAAGGCGAACGTGTCGGTGGGTTTGATATAGCAGCAAGTTCTGAGCTAAATGAGCTCTTAAATCAGAACGAAAAGTCTGTTGATTTGCTTGCGGAAAATATGTCCAAACTTTTATCAAAAATGGACGAAACTGATTAAAAGCTAGAAACATAGGGCGTAACGGGAAAGACCTTAATCACCAGGTTTCAGAAATAACTATGCATTTAACCAAGATTACTCGAACGAAAGAAACAAATCTTTTAACAATGGTTATTCGAATAAACGCAACGGCTCGCATTATGATACGAAAGGCCGCTCTTCTAAAAAAAAGCCGTTTCGTAGATAGTAGTGATAATGAAAGCCTATATGACGATTTAAAAAAAGTTAAATTCGATAAGTTTAACGAACAAAAAAAAATAATTTTGATACAGCCTGCAAGCTGAGCGATTGTAGAAACGTGGCCGGCCAACCAAATTGCTATGGTTGCGCGAAACCAGGCCATCACGTTAGAGTTTGCCTGGAGAAAAATAAGAACAAAACTCGCAAAGCCTATACAATTACACCTAAAAAAGATAGTGACTCCGATGATGATAACCTAATCTTTTGTGACGTCAGAGCTAACAATGTACTTTTAAAATCTCTAATAGACTCAGGATGAGAGATTTCTCTGATCTAAAAAAATTGCGTAATTCTTATTACGATAATTCCGTACGCCGGGCGGAAAATTAAAGCTGTTAACGGACATACGTAAACATCGTTGGCTAAGTTTCTCTCACAATCAGAGACGATAAATTTTTAAAGATCCAGTTCTAATAAGCGCGGGGGTTGTCGAAAATGTTGAATTTTAGTTCTTATTAGGTAGTGTTTTGAGATCAGAAAAGGGGGACATTGTACCCATTTGTCCCCAAAGTCACCAAAATGGCAAAACTGTCCCCATTTAGGGGACTTGTCCTTAAAACGTAACAAATCTTTAATAAATTTTCCCCATTACATTCTTTTTTGAAGTTTAACATGAATAACGTAAGTAATAAATCAGATTGTTAAAAAATTAAACACTTAAATTGAATATATGTGAGTAAATTTAAAAATGTCTTCTTTAAAACACCATCTTAAAAGGTTTAAAAGTGATTATATCTCAGCTGAATAGAATAAAGAAGCTTATTGTTCAGCGTGTGCTAAACCTGTCGTTTGTTATAAAAATGAGAGATTCAATAAATACAAATTGAAAGACACGTGAGTGGTGTTAACCACAAAATCTGTGTGAAAAAAAAACAAAACCTTGTCAATCAGGTAGTCAACAATCTAAAATATCTAGCTTTAAAGCTCAAACAGAGGTAAGAAGTCAACAACAATTTTCGATGAAGATTTAGCAAAAACATTTATTGAGTCGGGAATACCTCTGCATAAGTTATCCAATCCATCTGTACAAGGTTTTCTTCAAAAATGGACTAAACAAAAAACTCCCGACCCAACAACAATTTCAAAAGGATACATTTTCATTAATCCATTATATCAACAAACATTTGAAAATATAAAATTAAAAATTGGCGAAAATGCTGCTCATTTCCAAATTGACGAGTTTACTGAGCCTGTTGGCCGTTTTGTTGTTAATGTTCTTGTCTCCGCTTTGGATGGTAAACAAACCAATGCTATTACATGTTGTTTATATCGATAAAAATGATCATAAAACTATTCAGTAAGAATATAATCGAGCGTGCAACAAAATATAGAACAAGGATCATTTTGATAAACTTATTATTGTCACAACAGATCAAGCATCTTATATGGTAGCTTCGTTCAAAAGTCTTAGAGAAAACAAATGATAATTTATTTCACGTCACCTGTTTAGCCCATTCTCTGCATCGAGTTACCGAATCGATAAGAGAATCATCACATGAAGCTAACATGTTTATTTCAAATATGATGTTTTGAACAAGTCCAATAAAAGGAAAAATTTTTATTATAAAATCACATTCATACCACTTCCACCAACCCGAATAAAAACGATGGGGCACATTCATTAATGCAGCAGTATTTCACAGTAAAAACTTTATTAAAATTGAAGACTTTGTAAATACTATCAAGACAACAAGTCAGCTGCGCTTAAAAGTTTAAAAAATCAGATAAAAAAAGAAAAGTTAGCTTTTGAATTAGTGGAAGTTGCTAATTACAAGTTTATGGCTGATTTTAGAACTTGAAAAGCTAGAGTTAGAAGTGTAAAAACAATTAGAAAGTCTCGATACTATACGTTCTAAGCTTATCGGACTACAAAAAAACTAAAATTGATTATTACGATAATTCCGTACGCCGGGCGGAAAATTAAAGCTGTTAACGGACATACGTAAACATCGTTGGCTAAGTTT
>JAQIXJ010000018.1:0-75052 GCA_034700185.1 Phthiracarus laevigatus | reverse complement strand
GGTAATACTTCTTATAATAATAATTTTATAAGACCGAAGCATAGCTTAATGTCTACTCTGGTAAAGTTGGGCGATCTCATGACGTATTATTATGAAGAGTGGTTTCCTGATTTTAGAGATGTGGTGGGTCACTCAAAAAATAGTAGCGATTATCACCCCAACCGATTTAAAATTATAGAATCGGTGAGAGAAATATTTATTCCGGTGAAAAGGCGTAAACATTTGCGTAGAAACCGCAGTCGTCGAGCAAACTATACTAAATTTCGCAGAAATAGGAAAAATAAGTCAGCACACAGTTTAAAAAATTCTACATTTTAGAATATTTACTATTATTTAGATTTTTCATTTTTTTAATAAAATAGATTTAAATATTTTTATTACCGCTTATATAGATATGTTAAATCTTATAAAGAATAAATATAAATTAAAACGAGTGTAAATGGTTACTATTTTAGTAAAAATTACGTTCGAAAGAGTATCACAATTTTTTACAGCTGGATCATATAAATAACGAGAATAATGATAGAATAAATTTAATCAAATTACTTTCTCAAAGTCTATTAGCAACGAATATTGGTCCTATTTAAGAAGAAAATTATTAACACTTCTGCATTGCTATAACCTCTAATTAATTATTAGTTTTCTTGTTTCAATTAATTTTTAAAACTATTAGACAACGAATAAGCTCAAAAAAATTTCTATTAAGAGCAAATTATCTGCATCAGCAAAATGTTAAGTAATACCAAATTATTAGTAAAAACATGATTTGATGTTTGCCTGAATCTAAATAGCAAATATTTTCTTTCCGCACAATAAAAAAATAGTTTATAATCTAAACCGACTAATTTAAAAGTCATTATTTTTGCCCAAATCCTTTAAATTTGGACACTTTGCTCGATTCCACAGAAAAGCTTATAATACTCTATTCCCGAACAGATTAATTTTTATAAAACCAAAGATTTTTCCAAAATAAAAATAAAATACTTTATGTTCAAAAGTAAAAATATTAAACACGATTTATGTCCCACTTAATTTTAAGTCAATAATTCAAAAACTCGTGATTGAAATGGATAATTTTTTGGGGATGTGTAGGCTTCTTCAGGAACAAAATTCATAGAAAAATATTGATGTATCGTAATTTTATTAATTTATTTATTTTGAAACGAATAATTTATATATAGCATGATTTCAACCCAATAAAGATTCGCTACCATTTGCTTGTTTTTACCCCTAGTTTTGTACCTTCAATTATAAAATAATACATAAAGTTAAAATTCAAATTACGGTGATTCTAACATCATTACGCATGCATTAACGTTCTAAACTTTAAATTAATACTAAGTACTGGTATACATTTATTTTTAAAAATTAATATAATTTGCAAAAACATATTGAAATCTGAGAATACTTAGACACCCATATGGTTATGCTATCATTGCCATTATAGATGCTAACAATAAATATGGCTTTGTTTAAGTGTTTTGTTCTAGTATTAATCATAATGACTATGATTGATGGTGAGTTAGATTCATAATAAATTCCGGGATATTTTCATAATTTTCTGGAAATTTTTGTTTTATTTAAATAAGAGATCGCGTGCGATGACGATGAACATGAAAACAATGATGACGCTAAAAAAATAGTTGATGAATGCGAGGAAAAGTGTTCGAAAACAAACAGAGCGTATTCGGCTTCTTGTGTGCTCAAATGCATTCACCAATCTATACCCGAAGACAGTGTTTGAGTGTAAGTTAGGATGCATGAAATGTTAAAAATATTTGCAGATTTAATCGAAAACAAACTTATTTTTTAGGATAGCAACAAAGTTATTCCAAATTTGGTTTAATTTATTCAGAAGAGTAATTAAAAACTAGATATTGTTGTAGAAATTGTTGTAAATTTGAATTTGAATTATAAACTAAATTTTAATAAGCATATCAATTATTCAAACTAAGACTAAAGTTTGATTTAATTAGCTTAAAAATTATTTTTTTTGTTAAAATATGTTTTTGCGCGAATTCTTTTATTTCAATGTTTAGGTTAAATAATTGAAAATTTTTATTAAAAACTTTTATTTTTCTCAGTAATTTTTGATTCACAATTCAATTTTTTCACTAAAAACTTAATATTTATAAACAGATTAAATAACATTAATAATGAGTTTTAATCTAAAAACAAAGTGACGGACGGGTACAACTCTCGTATCTACGAAATTGCGGCACTTTTTTGTATAATGCAAGTCTAGTTAAATAATAGTTTTTAACAATCAACTGTTTAATAACACAGTTTTCTTAATATGGAAAAACTGACCAAAATAGCACTATAATACCGTATAATATTTATAGCTGTCTGTTCAATACATAGTTGTATTACTTCAAATCAAACACTCATTTTCATATTTAACCCATTGTTCAAACTGACATATCAAAGCATAAAAAGGCAGTTTTAGGCGCACGTTGAATAAAACACTAAAGTTTTTTATTCACTATATGCTAAAACTATATTACAATAAACGCTATTAATATTTAATGGCATCTATTGTTGGGTCAATGATTAATTGCTTATTTTCACTTTTCAACTGAGTTAGTATTTAACAACTTTAGTCGGAAAAAAAATCGCTTTAGCTTTACAGTTCGGTGATAACAGTTAGTTCATGCGAGCATTCTGACGCAAAACAAAATTTCTTTTAGTAAACAGAAACAATGGAATATTTTAGCGTATTTACTGATGGATAAGCCACTTATAACGCGTTACGCCGATCGAGTGCATTGCAATTGCGAAAAATATAATAAACTACAAAAATGTAATGTTTGAATGCAAAACTTAAATAGTGATGTTAATAGAACGATAAACGCGTATATAATGACCGCTTTTTATTAGAACCATTACCATAAAAAATGGCAATAAAGTTTACTGAGTACATTTTTCTGTTATATTACGTGTTTGCTTTTCAAAAATTCAATCCCAAATTTGTGATATATTTCATTTTTCATCGCTTTCATTTGAATAGAGTTTTGCATACGAGCGCTTTAAGAGATGATTATCAAATTTACTTTACATGTGTTAATATATGTATGCTTCATTAATTGTTTAAAACACTTCTAATATTTTTAATGCTCACTTTTTTCTATGTTAATCAAAGTTTTAGTTACTTTTTCGTAATATCTAATAATGTCTACAATCAAAGAAAAATGTTTGAGTTTTCAAATACTTTTATATTTATTTCTTTCATACATAATCAAAAGTTACATTATTATTCATGGGAAAATCGAAAAAAAAAGAAAACGTTAAATTAATGCTGCGTTAATTTAATAGTACTAATGTTAAATTGTTTTAAACAATAAAACGCAACAATGTTAATGAATAAAAAATTCATTATGAAATATTTTACATAAAAATCATTCAAAGTGATATAAACCGAGCAAAAGAAATCTTATAACTTTATATTCTTTAATAAGTACTTTAAAACGTTACAAAATATTATTGATTTTATTAGTTATAATTATGATAATAATGTTTTTGCATATATAATTGGTGTCATAAAGACTGAATAAAGTGACTATTATTGGAAATACTGTGATACATCCTCCAATGGTATTGAATGCATGTGAAATGTTTTAAAAAAGCAATAACTAAAATGTATTATTACCAACATATAATTTAGTTACAAATAACATAATAAATCACATAATAGTTTAAGAGATAATTTCTAATATTTTAGAAGCGAAAGGAAGGTAGTGCGACGCACACCCACCTTAAGGTAGCTGAAGGAAAACCCATATTTAAACAGTAATTTTTTTGGTTTTACTGTATTAGTTTTTATAGCTGTTTTGTTTTGTTTTAATTAGTATTATGTTTTGTAATGTATATAATGTTCTTGAATTTACAACAATTAGAGAATGTATCACACATTATCCTCTATTATTGTGTTTATCTGTGTTTAAATTTTAATTAAAAAATTCACGCTGGAATTCTATACAATTTTTCAAGTACCGTAAATCTTCAAGTAATCTTTTCCAAATTAAAACTACTCTGCAACTCATCTTTCGCTCTAAAGTTAAGCTCGTTTTCCGCTCTTTTAAAATGTGAAGGAGTCGTTCGCCGCAATCAGTTTCTATCATTTTCGAATCGTTTTTGGGGGGAACTAATATAGTACCCGATCACAGTTAAAAGGGATTCGAAAGAGAAAGGTTTCGATAAGGAATAGGAGGGCTTTAATGATGCCAGTTCACCCTAACTTTCAAGTTCATGGGTAAAAAATTGTGATTAAAAATTGAAAGGTGTTGACAGAATGCACTAACTCTCGACTTCAAAATCAGAGCTGCCCCTTGAGTTTTCAACCTTACGCAACTGCGTTGCACGTCCTTCTTGCGCTTTGGCCATATCTATCATTCGCGGATTCGAGAATACTGATCGATGATTCCTAAACCGAGCTCTATTTAAATAACAAATAAAACAAAATGTAATGTTAAAGGGCATACTTGCGGTAAACTTGTATGGAAGTAAATAAATATTGAGTGGTATTTTTATCATATACAGAATTATTTAAAATCAGATATTATTCCATCGCTTTGCGCAATTTAAAAAATAGCAACGATGCGATAAAATAAATTATTAAATTAACTTGCCTGCTAAATAAGTTGAGCGCAACGCACATCCCAATAAACATTAGGCCCAAAACAACCATTATTACCAGCATATGTGTGCTGTGTGGCGATGAAGGCAAAACTGGCGTATTTTCGTGCCGCAAATCATCCGCTTTTAAAAAATTATTAAACCATAAATTATTGTTTTTTTATTTCAATATTTTTTCAGAATAGCATAAATTATAGAACAATTTTTTTTGTAAATAATAATTAATGTGGTACATAATGCCGTCAATTACCAGCTGAGTTATTAAATTTATTACAAACTAAGGATAAATCGGTGTTTTCACTTCGAATAAATTCCGTCTTGCATTCACATTTCGAGTGTCGGCACTCGCTATTATTAATATGCCTATTACAGTCTTCGTGTGAATTACAAACGTCTCCCAATGTAGACTTTTCTGCGATAAAAAAGAAGAAAAAGTGTTAAGATATGAAAGAAAAGAAAGAAAAAACAATCATTCTTAATATGGTACATAGAATCATAGACAGTGGAAACTGATTGTTTGTGATAACAAATCAATTTCTCAAAATGTTTGAGCTGATTATACCCTGATTATCATTGTTCATTTATTTTAAAAACAGATATTCGTATGGAATTATTAAAAATCACCGGAAATATCCGTGGCTGCAAATATTGATTCTGCGATATATTTATTGTCCGCTATTCTCTGTGAAACTATGTTTCAGAATCAATTTCCATTAAATGAGCCTCAATTCCTGAACTGAACAAATTAAATTTATTCTTCCGATTTACTAATGCTTTAACGTTGAAATTTAGGGAACATATACGTTTTTTAAAATAATGGAAAAATGGGAAACAAACTTAGTAGCAGAGAGCTAATGCTCATTAAAAAATCATTTTTAGATCCAACTTTGTGCGCTAATATTGATACACTTATAAAACTTCGTGTTTAAATGACTTTTTTCAAGCAATAAAGTTACGCTAATAATAGTAATAATTTTGCTAATAATTATCAATATGGGAAAAGCGGTACAATATAATTAATTTTACGTTATTAGATCGCAATAGAGGGGAAATTCTCTCTAAACGTTATTCGCAAATTAATTGTCATATAATTATAATTCACGCAAAAAAACTTTTTATATGCTAATTGATTAACAATTAAAAGATATCAAAAATTCTTCTTTTTTTTGAGCGGCGGAATTCAAGCGCAGAAAATTAAGAATCCAAAAAATGTAATTAGTATTGATTACGCAAAAAATTAAAACAGTAGTACTGCGTGAAAAAAAGTAACTCTATGTATGAACGAAAAACGATAGTGTGTGTGGACCATTGCAGAAAAAAATAATGATGATTTATTATTAAGCCAAATGTTAAAAAGAATTACGGAGCATAAAACTGCAACACAAAAAACCTCAGAATATAAATATGAATGCATGCATTAAATCAGTTCGGAAAGTGGAGTGAGAGAGTGAGAGAGAGAGAACTAAAACCAAAATAGTACCCGAAAAATATAATGGCAACACAAATCCATTATATCTTAAAGCCATCAAACATCTAAAAGTCATTTTGTCTCCCGAGAGACTCCATTTAGAATATAATAGGAAAATAAGCTGATTCCATAAGAAATGAAAGTTTTTATAACGCTTCTGTATATGCAAGACTTTCTCCGAGGCAATCGGAGAAAAGTAATCAAACACTCTTGATGCTGCATTGCGTTCTTACTATGCAGTAAACACTTCATACAATGAACAAAAACCAGGATCATAACTAAAAGTTAAAGCCATATCCGAATGCAGTGAAAGGGAGAGCGAGAAAATAAGAAAAAAGGATCAAAAGGGCGAGAGATGTGCGTCACAGATGTGTTACTATGTTTTGATCTCAATATTTTGGTATCTTATTACTTATATACTAATTTGTGACAAATAGAGTAATGGGAAAATTGTGCGAAAAATTTTTTTGCTCAAAAAAATTGAAACTCGTATATATACATTTTATTGTAGCTTTTACTAAATTGAGAATCTATAGCAATCTATATAATCGTTAATGATAGGATGTTTATAGAAATCAACTTTACTTAGTTGAAAGAAACAATGGATTCAAATAATTAGAAGTTTTTCAACGCATTTTAAGTTTTCGAATATTGGAAATAACTAAATTTTCACTTTTGAACGATTACCGTAATTTAACGTTCAAAGTTTATATAAATAAAGGACTAAGTTATAACATGGTCATCCGTAATATCTAACTTATACATAGATAGTATTAAAACAAATAATACAGTAATACACATCCTATCAATAATAAATAGAGACGAAAAATTCAGGACTAAAAACGGAGTAAATTCAGGAAGGGAAAAGGAAAAAAGTTTAATAATCAGGATTATTCAGGATAATTAACTATAACTTGTATAAAATTTGTTTTGGATCGAAAAACTAATGTTTTTTCCTTTAAAATAAATTCAGGATTATTATAGATTTTCAGGATTTATCAGGATTTTCAATTAAAAATTCAGGATTTTCAGGAACTTTAAATAGGTCTCAAAATGCTTATTTTTATTTGATTAGTCCACATCTTTTATTGTATTAGTTGTAACTATGTCCTATAAAAATAAGGATTATCCTGAATTTTTCGTCTATAATAATAAACATTTTCGATAAAATAATTTGTAATATATTTTTTATTCAAACCTCTTCTTAGTCGTAAATGGGTTTGCGCTTCACTTTCGTTAATACGAATGCTCGTTGTGATCCATTTATCTTTTAAAACAGTCTTCGTTTCACAGTTCGCGAAAAAGATTGCTATTAAAACATAGCAATAAATGCCAGTAATAAGTGTCATCTTTAATGGCAAGAGAGGTGATGGTAACGAATAATCAAGCGATTCTGATGAATAAACAACTAAACCATTTGATGCCATTTACACTGTAATTCTTATTATCTACAATATCGCACGTCGAATAAAATGATTTTGTTCATTTTAAGTAAATTTTCTTTAAAAAAGTTGACTATGTTTAACAAATCAATTAAAACTTTCCGTTTTTTGTGCAGAATAAATCACTCAAACATAGTCTTAACGCAATACATATCATGTATCAAATATATATCATATATATGGTGTGTGTGCGTTAAAGCTTTTCGAGATCAAGTTTTTTAGATTCAGACAAAAATCATTGACGAAGAAAATCTTATTGTCAAACGAAAATGCGTCACGACATAAATGTTAAGAGCGGAGTTGACAGCTTACGAGCAAACATGACACGACAATTTAATCCAGTGTTGAATGTAACACATATATAAATAGAATATTGTTCGGGACACACACACACAGAGAGAGAAACACTAAACGAACGCAAACACTTTCGCTCACTTTTCTCGCTGAAACACAGATTCACTCGAACGACGGCTCAACCAAAAAAAAAGTTTCTGTTCATACTTTCGGTTTAAACGCACTAATGTAAGATGAATGGGCTGCTCTAACGGTGACTTTATTAGTGTTTTGCGGTTTTTTTCTGATATAATCGGATAGCGACGATGGCATGTGCTCCGAAGAGCTGTATAGTTCGCTAACATAATTGGTTCGTGCATAGAGATAGTGTTTGAGCATGCGAACGACTCAAAAGTGATTGAATGCGCTTTTTTATGTTTCTTTTTTTGATTATGTTTATTATTTGTACGTTACGCAGTAACAAATAGTTGCACTGCTACGGGCCGTGTCTATGGTTTTTTTGGATGATTATTTTTTTTACTTGCGATTAATTATTAACCGAACCTTTACTATTGCTTTAGATATTTTGAATTATGTAGTCGTGTGTGGATCATTAAATTATTAGGTTGGAATTAGATTAAAAATTATTTGGATTCAGGGTTTGAATAGTTTGAATAAGGCTAACAGTAATGGCGATTTATTTTCGCCTTTTTTCGGATAAAATTGTATAAATTATTTATAGATGAATTGCCAGCTATGGTTAATAAAAACGAATGGAACGCACAAAAGGGAACGATACTTTTTAAAATATTTTTTGTTCGGTTTTCGTTTGACTATGTTTGACCTATTTCTTAGAGAACAGTGTGTGATCAAAATACAAAATAGATGTTTAAAAATTGATCAAATTTTTTAATCTATTTAACTATAGCTACTTTTATTCTATTTGTTAAACGAATACATGAAAGAAAAATTGTGGCTCATTGACAAATTAAATAAAAATTAAAAACAACTAAAATTCTATTATAAACAAGTAAATTTTATTGTTTATTTTTTTGCGACGTTTAGTTTATATTTAGTAAAATTCTAATTTAAAAACTTATGATATAAAACAAGATCGAAAGTTCTTAATTTGTGACTTTGTAAAGATAGTTTCAATAATTCTATGTTCGCTCGCTCTCTCCGTTCGCTCCCAACCATTAGTTTATATTATTTTTATTAAAGTTTAGTTATTTGCATTTAATTTCGGAACTTCCGCCAAGAATTTTGGCTATTTTTGCCTTGTTTTGATACTTATAGTCCTATTATTATTAAAACGGAATCTCCTGTATAGAATTTTGGCTATTTTTGTTCAATTTTTGCCATATTTGCCAATCAGGTTACTCTAAAAGCTGTATCATCCGTTTAGAATTTTCACTTTTTGATAAAATGGATTAGGAGTCTAACCAACTTAAAAGATTTTTATCTGCAAAGAGCTAGAAGTCCTGTTTCCCAGATAACTGATACTTTAATCTAGTTGCCCAAACCATCGAGTTACCCCTCATTTAACTCCGCTCTGAATGATGTGTCAAAGGGTATCTATAACCCGGATCCCACCAGCCTAAGCTAGAACCCACCCGCACAAACCGTACCCAACCTGCCTAAGTCAGATCCTAAAAGACAACCCGGGCTCAACCAGCCCAGCCAGATCCCACCAGTCCAACCCGGTCTCCATCTGTCCATGCCGTATCCCACCCGTCCAACCAGGACCCCACCATCCCTGCTTAACATATCTGCTTAAAAACTAATCAAATTTAAACGACAATTTTCCAAAAAGTTGAAATTAGTGTTGTGAAAAATTATTTTTTTAACTAAAATAAATATTTATATTGATTTATTAAATTTGTAAAATAGTTTATTTTTTAGTATTATCGCACTCGATTGACTAGATTATTCTATCTAAACTTAAAAATTCTAATAATCTAAGCTAAGTTTTTACTAAACACTTAAATACGTTACCAAATAGAGTATTACACTAAACATCAACTGTGGCTCTCATTTATTAGATTTAACCATTTTTCATATGCAATTTTGGTCATAATCTAAATAAAGGAATAATATAGTAATGTACAAAACTACTGGCTTTGAACAGAATACTAAGTTCCATTTTTCCACTATTTGTTAAACACATCACTGTTAATAAGCGCTACTCTATTAATATTTAATGTCATCTATTGTTGTGCCAGTGATTAATTGCTTATTTTAACTTTTAGCCACGATTTCACAACAGTTTTAGTGAAAAAATTGCATTTCGTTTTCTATTCGCTGAATGCTTACCATTTTTTCACGTAAAAAATTTTCATTGAATTGAAACAATGTGTATTATAGTGTACATTCTGATATAATAAAGGCTAAGCCACTTATAATATAATACTCTATTCGAGTGCTTAACATTCAAAGCTCATCAACAGTTAATAGTTTACTAAAAGTTTGCAATAATATTCTAAAAGCATTACTAACGCCGTAAACCGGAAATTTATATAATAGTTATTAAAGTTTTTTGGTCCAATTTATTGATAAAATGTCAGAAAACTTTCTGATTTTAGAGTAAAGTGGTAGTCGTTTTTTTCATCTGTTATCCAGAAGTTTGAAAATTCTCTGCTCCGCTCATTGCAAAGTATTAAGTTAATGTATGCATTTAATTTATTTCTCCAATAACTTCTCTTCACAAACATTTTCTAAAAAATTCTAGCTTAATTTAATATATGACATAGAATTGTTGTACAACACCTTGTATTATTATTACGCTTCATTTTAATATTTACAGTAAAACGAAGATCAATTTATTTTTATTCGTGCTCCCTAATGGTCACCAATGCATATGATTAACGCCTTAAAGCGCAATTGATTCCCATTTCAAAATAATAAATACTTGTTAAAAAAGTCACTGCAAGAGAATTTCGAGTTATCGTATTTCGTTAAGCTAAAGATTTAAATTTTACAATAATAAATTATAGTATTAATTAGCAAATATTCATTAAATAATTGTTTTAGCAATTGTTAATCCGCAACATTAAACTTACTCAAAACTTAAACGGACAGTTATTTTACCATTCGATCGCCATCTTCTGTTACAATAATCAACTTAAAATCCGTAAATTATTCAGATAGGATTTATAATTAATTTTTCCACGTCAAAATCATTAATAAATAAACAAGAAAGGCACATTCATATAGATAATACTTCTTAAGATTTTAAAGATAGATAAACTTGTGTTTGGAAAAACTGTATATTTTGGCTAACACAAGGACGGACAGACATGTTCAAAAACATAAGATTTATCAGTAAAAATCACAACATATTTTATTGTAAATTGGTTTATTAACCTTAAATGGTACTTTACTAAAAAAATTGAAATATATTTTAAATCAGCATTGTTTAAATTTTAGCAATATTTTATTAAATAGGTTAATCGTGTTTTAATATTGTTGTACAAAAAATTATAAACAATATTTAAAATTATTCAATAAGATAAAATAAAACGTTAGAACCATTTTTCATGTTTCAATTAAATAATAATAAACTTTTAAAATTTTTAATTATTAGTAATTTCTAAATTCTAAATTGGAGATATGGTTTATTAATGTAACGATACAGAAAATAAAATTAGTTGTATTTTATTTCAAATAAAATAAATCTAAATTTTAAACTTACAGAAAGATAACAAACAATTAAAAAAGAAATAATTATTTATTCGGGTATTGTTTGATACATTCTCCAATTGTTCAAATTGCGAGTTAAAAGTTATTAAAAAGCATTAATTAAAATGCATAAGTTTATAAACTTATAATCAAGATATAATTTTAAATAATAAAATAAATTATATATTAATTTAAGAAATAATTGGTTAAAAATAAGAAAGATTTTAGTTCAGTGCATTTGGTGGGAAAATAAGGGTCACCTGACAAGGGTCAATTTAATAGCAGCTGAAAGAAAACCTACATCAAAACATTAATTTTCTTGATTATACTATATTAGTTTTTATAACCAGCGTAATCCTTGTGCTTTTTCAACAATTGGAGAATGTATTACACATAATCGAACATTAAAATTAAAAAATTAAATGTAACATTAAAGCTGTAATAAATGTAAGCATAGTAACAAAAATTCATATATAAAGTGTTTTTGAATTATTAAAATCTTAATTTTAAAAAATCTGTTAAATAGTAACAAATTTTCGATCTAAACTAATATAATAGATAATTTTAGAAAAAAAAAGTTATTTGCATATCGATTATTTTCTTTAATTAGTGTTTTATATAATAAATTTCATTAAACCAAATTCTTTTTTTGATGCTGAAAATTCAATTAAAACATTTTTTTTGTTCTTAAAATCCTCTATTTATCGATTACAAATTCAATTCCTAAACGCTATATAACCAAAAGCCCAAATTCATCTCCGCTTTAAAATTAAGCTTTCATTTGCATCTGTAAAGACGATATTGAAATTGTATGCGATCGCTTTCCATCCAATTCGTCTAATGATAGGGAAAAAGAAAAGAATATGATTAGTCTAAGAAGCATTCGAAACAAGCCAACCAAACATAGGATATAAGTAAAAAAATATAAGTAATTTATCGCCAAACCATTTACAAAGAGAAAGTCAAGAATGTTTTTTTTCGGCAGACATAGATAAAATTTTTTGCTTCTCAATAAATCAGTAAAATCAAAGAAATTAATATATTAATTCTGTAAAAAAATAATAAAAAGGAAAAAGATCTTAAAAGTTTAAATTTAAATTAAAACTAAGTTTAAAGGAACTAAAAAATCATTATTTTATTTTCAACGATAAATTTCATATTTTGAAGACTGTTGTTAACCTCACGAAGCCATCAATGATTCTATTTAAAAAGATAAGTTTAGGATCAAATTTATTATAAGTTTTACGCACCAGTTATAAAACTCAATTTTTCATGGTATGACTGGGATGGCGAAACCGCTAAACTATTTCTCGGTGATCGAAGCGAACGCGACGGCGATCGACTGAGACTATTTCGCTGCGATACTATAGAATGGCGCTGAGATCGAAGAGAATGTGTTGGAGAACGCAACGAGAGTGAGGGAGATTTGAAGCCCGGATGACCCGATAGTTGAGACAGTTGTGACGCGCGTCTCTCCTGCGCTTTGGCCACCTCTAACAGCCGAGGATTCGAAAATATTGATCGATGATTCCTGAACCGAGCTCTATATAGTCATCAATTAAAACAAAGTTAGCAGTAATTGTATATTTGTTTTGTTTATTTTTTATTGTGTCGACAAACAGTGATTTATCTTAGTTTTCGTGGAAGTAATTATGGTATGATAATGCAACCGAAACAAATAAAATAACAGGCGTCGAACATTTTTTATGGTCGGATAAAGGTTAGCTAATTCTGTCTTACAAATAAAAACTATAACAGCAACTACAGCTTTCTGGCAATAATTTTATTCTTAAAAAATGGCAAAAATATAATTGATTAGTAAATAGATAACATGCAAACCTGCTAAATAAGTGGAGCGCACCGCACATTCCAACAAACATCAGGCCCAAAACAATCATTATAATAAGCATTTGAGTGCTCAAACCATTTTCTGGCGGTGACGGAGAACGTGTCGTACTTTCGTGCCGCAAATCAGATACTTTTAGAAAAATTATTAAATTATTAAATCAAATAAATTAGTATTTTTATTTGAGAGAATATAAAAAACAAAATTATTTTCTTTTGTAAATAATAATTAATCGTGTGATAAATAATGCAATAAATTACCAGATGAATTATTAATTTTATTGCATACTATGGATAAATCGCTGTTTTCACTTCGGGAAAATTCAGTTTTGCATTCACATTTCGAGTACAGACACTCGCTATTATTAATATGTCTATTGCAGTCTTCATGCGAATTACAAACGTCTCCCAATGACTTTTCTGCAATGAAAATGTTTGAGAATAAAAAAAACAAGAACGACTGCTAGTATAAGGTGTCGGTTTAACGTTATTATGACAAGAAAGTTTTGATCAGATCGTAAGTTAAACTTAGTGTCAGACATGGCAATACGATAATATTTTGCTAAAGAAAGCTAAAATGAGTGACATTTAGCAGTAATAAATAAATATTGACCAATTATATAAATTATGGAATAATAAATAAAATCCACTTTAATCAGTGACAGCAAAATAGGGCTTTCTATTTATTCTCATACGCTATTTAGTTGATTGATAGCAACGTTCATTAATTTAGCCTCTATTCCATTTTCTTATAACCGAGAAAGATTAAGAGCAACTTTTGCCTATTTATTTAAGAAAAATGTACAGCTTAATTGCTACACCAGGTTTTTTTTAACATTTTATGGAACTATGTTTATTACAAATAAATACATTAAGTTTGTGCATAAACATTATTAGCACAATTATTTTATATTATTTTATTAAAATTTTAAAAATAAATTTTTTCAAAAGGTTTTACAAAGTAATTTTTAAAATGAAAACTTTTTATAGCTTTAAATTTCAATTAAGCAAAATAGTAAATAAAATCTCATAATTTAATCATAAATTATATTTATCGTTTGTTTTTCTAAAAAAAAAGATTATTACTTCTAGGAAGGAATAGCTAATTACCATCTGATTGATGAGTTTATTCGAGTCATGAATCATGAGTCAATAACCATTACACTAACTATTTATTATATTACTATAATTCTAAACAAATTAAGAATTATAAACGGAAATTATTGCAAATACGAAAATAACTCTAATGGCGTATAGTTTATGGAACATAAGATGGGGAGGAATGTTCAGAGTTGTAGAATAAAAAATAAGAATATCTGGATTATTAAAAATACTTCCATTCAAAAACTTTATTATTATAAATGCTAGTAACTTTATTATTTTTATAGAAATTTTTTACCTTTAACCTGGTTTTCAGGTTTTATACCGGTTTTTATTAATAAAGTCGATTTATTATGAAAACTATTTATTTCAGTGAAATTACGATTACTATCCGCACTACTAATTTCATTAATGAAAATTGTTAACAAAACGCCGATCATTAATAAGTAATACATTTGACGTAATCATACGGTGGTTTCCATTCAGTAAATGCGATACAAAAAAAACAACAATTTCTCGTCTCAAATACTACTAAATTATTAATTATTATTGATTATGTTATTTTTTCACCCAAATATTAAGCAAAATTTTAAATTGCATTTTTAAGAAATAAAACGCACATATTATTGAAATTAATTGCTATTATTTAGTTGGCTGTTGATCACAAACCAATAATAATTGTGCACCACATTCTATCATACTTTTTTTCCAGTGTAGAACACACCAGAAAATATAAGAATATTCTGCGTGAGCGCATGGCAGCCAAAACTAACGATCGTTCGCCGCATTTAATGGTTTGCACCAATTGACCAATGCTGTAATCTATTGCCTGATATTACATATATTTTTATTGCATTATTTCGTTTAAATTTTATACTGAATTTTCTATGTGTCACAACAAATTTGCTGACATATAAATCTAATACAAATAAGATTATAGATTAGCTTACTTTGATTTACGATAGCGTATCAAACAGTGGGTGATTTATTTGCTTGCGATTCTTTGTATTTTTTTAAACTTGAATAATTTAAAATTGATTTTATTAGTTTGCGAAATGCAATTTATTTTTCTATTATGGAATTTACGAAATTTATTATATCACAAAATTTATAATATTGAATTTTAAATTTATAGTCATGGAGTATGTCATAAATATTAAAACAATTGAGAAATTGGTTTCGATATTTTTTCATAGTTTTGTTTGCTTATTCGATTTTTATAAACTTTAATTCTAAATATAATGTAATCTAAATAAAATGGCATATTTTAGTTTTTAAAATAGTTTATAATAAAATTTATCATTTAAAAATTATATAAATTATACGCTTTGCAAAAGATTAGAGTTACATATATTTTGCAATGTTATTAACAAATAGCAAAACGAGCAGAACTTCCACTGTTAATTAGTTGATTAGATATGGGGCAAAGTTTACTCGAAAGGTTAAGGCGAACGCTATTAACAGAATAAGTATAATAGAATTAATAAAACCACTGAATTTTCAGCCAAACCTCTGATCGGCATCACTCATAAAATTAACCATAACTGTTTCAATTGTAATATCACGTTTCATAAATAAATTCAATGGATTTAGTGCGTCAATTCCCCCGAAATTCCAAAAAACTTCGGCATGCGATACACGACCCAAATCTTTCGGATATGTTAACAGATAGGTGTACTGTGTTCGCGGTTCGAACCGACCAAATACTTTATTCAATTCTACGCTGAATACATCCCTTTTTCCACCAAACAATGTCAGCTTTATTTGACCAGAAGTTGTGGAACTATTTCCCGCTGTAACAACCTATTGTTGAAATAATTAAAGAAAAATCTTAGTGTATTTTTTCTTTTTCATTAAAAAATGTATAGTGTATCTATTTCTACCGAATTAGTGATCATAATTAATATATAAATTCTATTAATATGCCTAAGCGCTCTTACAGCGCATGACAAGAATAGTAATGCATACACATTATCGTAATTTTGTTATGCTTTGCATATACAACAGTGATGTGGGCGCCAGTCCAGACTAGTCCACACAAATGTTAAGCAAAGTAGTCATATGTATAACATTTCTCTGAGTTAGTGGATTTGATAGCTCATGTATGTTATACAATAATAAGCAAACACCATCTGTTCCAATATAAAGCTGCATGATTGATTCAAAAAATCGTTAAATAATTGAAAAAATAGTTACACATCTTGTTGTATTTATTTACGACCTCTAATAACACAATAAATAATACAGACAACTGTAGAGTACATAGACAAAGCAGTATTAAAGTTATTTAAACACCTAAAATGTTTACGTTCCACATAGAGTTACTAATGCTATAACAATTATCTCAAATAGAGCTGGGCACAGGAGGATGCAGGGGTACAGGGGAGGTAGGACACAGAGTGATAGGCATAGTGGGGTCAGGTGACACAAAGGGATGCGGGCAAGAGGTGGATAACATTTGTATTAATTTGCTGTAATTTATGCCACAGGTCCCTAGTTTATATTAATGCTAATATGTGTAATTTCTACTATTTAATAAAATGTGTATCGATATAAAAATAATTGAATCAATAACTAACCATAATTAAGTGAAATAAACAAAACTGAGTCATTTTTTGATAAAATCGTTCTTTTTCCAGAAGTTGGGGAACTATTTTTTGAGGTAAAAACCTATATTACCAAATAAGTATGGGTTATATGTTTTTTGAATTCCTGATTTGGATACGTAAGCAATAATTAAGTAATTTAATCAATCAATTAAAAACTGACCACAATTTGATAGTGAAATAAACAAAAAGGTGTCATCGATGTTGTTTTAATGAATAATTTTTTTGGTAGTTGTATTTGCTGAACATTATAATTACTACTATTATCCCAAAAATCCAGTCGCAATGGTAATGGTTTGCAATTTTCACCGTTTACTCCGCAATCAGCGCAAAGACCAGTCAGAAAATCATCATAACTGGAACATTGGTACGCAATCAATTGGCACGTGGAATATAATGACGGATCAGCCACTGCTAAAAGCTGAGCCCTGCCGTGATTGCATGTGATTGTTTCACTGAGACCTAATGACGTGAGTTTTAATCAAAAAGCAATTACTATAATAAACTGCACCTGAAACACCACCAATTAAAATATTTGAAACGCCACGCTTAAGCTCACATCCTGGTTGTTGATCGCCATTGTTTGGATATATATCGTAATGTCCCAATGGATCATCGATGCCAAACCCTATTTTATTTGTAATAGTATTCTAATATTATTCATATTATTCGCAAAATTAACCTTCAGAATCTGTATGGATTATATTAACCAAAGACGCATCCGTTTGATCCAACCTTTTTGTTGAATCGTTGGCTTGAAATGCAGGACCAGCTGGATCTAGACCAGTAATTTGAGCTAATTTTGGTGATATAATACGAGCGCCAGCAAAGCCAGAAACGTGCGCACCCAGACTATGACCGATTAAATGAATTTGATCGGCAGTAGTATGTTTGAGAACAACTAATCGATTAATAAAATAGGCGATAATCGCACCAACAACACGAGTGTTTGCCACTGCTTGCAGATAGTTCGGCCCTTTTGCTCCATTAGACCAGTCAACACCGATTACATTGTATGCACACGAAGTTCCGAGTATAAAATCCTTCATATCCTAAAAGAAATTTTTATTGTTTGTACAGGTAAACTTCATTTGGATAGATAAAACTTCTTACTCCTGTCCAACCCATATCATCATAGTTAGCACTAAAGCCATGTATAATAAATTTAGTTTTCACACTGCCATCGAAAGTTGAATCAGTTATAGATTTATTATCGGATCTATAATTAAGCAAAATCGGTTTGTATCTGTTCACGCAAGTGAACAAATTAAACGTAACGTTTATTTCGTCTGGACTCATAGGTAGAAGAGCTATCGGATTATTGAATAAGTTAAAGTAGTCGTGGTTCGAAAAGCATCCCAAGTCGTCGAAACATTTTGTCTGTATTGCTGGATATATTTTAGGATTGTTAAACTATTTATCATCAACTGTATATAAATTTATTCTTAAAATTTTGAGTTTACCGCCAAGTCCTGGCAGAGCTGGAAGTGCTTGTACAATATTTGTAGCCAAATTAGAGCTCGTGCCTATTGCTGCGCCCGCTGTCGACTGTATAGCGTTTGTTACCGAACTGATTCCTATCGTATTATAGGTTTTGAAACATAAAGGTAGCAACGCTGCTATAATTAAGAAAAACATTTTTATGTTATTATTTAATTGGAAAATGAAGTCGCACTAAATTGGAATAAGCTTTAAGTTAATAATCGGATTTTACATATCCTTTTATACATCTATAGTGAAGCATTGTTTTAGTTTTCCTTTAAATTCTGTTATAATTGATTAACATGACACGCTTTCACGTTTCGACGAAACATGTGCGGCTGGAAAGTTGTGTGAATTAATTGAACAGGATGCGACAAAAGTTTCAAATTTTCGTATTATTTTACCGATCTAATGATTAATTACAATAGATTCGTGGTTTTTAAGATTATTTAAAGAAATATCTCGAGTTAAAAATTGTGCAATAAATTATTAATAAACGCATCCTAACAGAATAAAAGAGATGCCATTTCTTATAATTTCATTATAAACATTTGTTAAAACTTTTTTTACTCATTCATAACTTTTTATCCGCATTAATAACTTTTTAATTTTGTTAAAAGCAAGGATATAAATCATAAAAGATTAATAAAAGGTAATCAATAACGTAATCCCAACTCTTTATTATTTTACAGAAAATTAATCATAAATTATCATTACAGTATAAACGATGGGTTAAAACTAGCTCTCAAATAAAACGTCAAGACAGGATTTTAGTTTTCCAGATTTTCACGGATAGTATACTTTCATTGTATAAGTTCTAATAAAATTAATAACAAAACTTATTAGTGGGAACAAGCAAGAAAATACACTAAATTTTTTGCTAAATCAAATGTTCTGATAAGAATTCTCAAAATATAAATTTCGTTTTATAAGTTTAGAAATACTGCACTGCCGAAAAATTAAACTATTAGTTATAAATAAAAATAAAATCGTCAAATCGTCATAACATATATGCCATGTTTTCCATCATTTACAGACTTTTCAGTACATACCGCACACACGTGCTGTGAACAAAACTTCGTGTCAATATTTATAAAAATGAAAAAAAAATTTACGTCTACCTTTGCTAATTTATTCTAATCCTGGTGCGTTTTACTTCAACTTTGAATTAATACTATCGAAAGTTTTATTTTATTTAATTAACAAATATGCTTTAATTTGATATAAATCCTGTAATAAGTAGGTTAATTATTTTTATATAAATCCTTACGCATCCATAGATATAAAATCAAAATTATGAAACATTGTTCAAAATTTGCATAATCTTTTATTTTGAAGTCAAATACACAAAAAAAACTAGTCTTACTTTTATATCGTGCTAGGATTCATTTTTATTTCAAATTATCACAAAAGATCATTATTATAGTTAATGGTATCATAAAAGAAAATAATAAACATTTTACAAAAACTTTTTCACGTTTGAGCGAAACTTTTATTTAATTTACCTAAAAAGCTTCAGCCAATAATTGAATTTTTTCATAATGGCAGTATTTTTAGTTTTGTTTTTCATTTTTACTAGTTAATTGAAAACTGTGATATGATCTTCTGTAGACTAAGACGACTTTAACTATTGCTAAATTTTTTAGTACAAATTAGACTTTATTAGGGAAATCTTTTAGCTTTTGGCTAAATCACGTCATTTTATATTCGGAGAGAGAAATTTCAAGAACAAAAAACAAATATGAAATTATTACTGGTTAACGATAATTATTATCATAAACACTTTCCTATAATTATAATTATAGTGAATTGTATTCTAACGGTTATAAGCAGCAAATTAACGCAAGAGGAATGGCATACAATGAGATTTGGCGGCGGAGAAACAGCTAATCAATGGGACATTAGCAATGGTGACGCGCATAATGGTCCTGAGATCGTTAACGTCGAAAGTGACGCGAATATCGAAACTAACGTCCAAACCGTGAACGTGGGAAAAGATAAGCTTGTGTTAGTCAACGACGAAGGGACGATCAAAATGGTACGCGCCAGTCAATTACCTGTGGTTCCTAAACAAGACTCGACTACGCCGTCAAATTTGAATGGTGGCCTACAATCTCATGATTTGCACCAATATTCAAGTAAAACTGGTATCTGTTTTGCTGATATCTTATAACAATAATTTTAAAATTTAACTTTTATTACATTGTTTAGGGAACAATAATCAACAGTTATCGAGTAATGTTCGGTATATAACGCCAAACCATGGCAATGGCCATCACTTATCTGGACTTCCGGTAACGTTTGCTATCGGAGCGAAATCAAATATGTTACGTCACAGTAGCGATGACTGTCCGTGTCGTCGTTCTTCAGAATATCCGCAGATATACTTGTCAGCGCCCGAAACAAGCGCTGCAGCGTCAGTAAACGAAAAAATTAAGCCCCGAATCAATATGGTTCGCATCATAATCGAAATGCCCGAAAGTTTGACTAAAAACGTGGATGAGGCCAGTCGTTATGCGGCCACACAAGTCAAACGGATGATTGTGCCGAATGTGGTCATTCATAAGCACAAATCTTTGCCAGAGAATCCTATCCCAGAGAGAAAAATTAAAAATGTTCAAGAAATTATCCGTAAAGTTGTTCATCTGGAAGATGACGATGCAGACGAAGAGAAGGAAGAGAAAGAAGAAAAAGAGGATGATAAGCCGGAAGAAGTATCGGCGGATAATTCGCAGAGCAATAATTATGTAAGGCTTAAATCGAGAACCAATAGCGGAGATGACGGGAAAAGATATGTTGTCTTCCGAAATGTAAAAAATAATGGCGGCAGACGTATACGAAAAAATACTGACCGAAGTATTAAAGGTTTCGATAAATACCGAAAAGTTATTAAAATTTATTAATATTTTAGCGCGGATTTTTTATAAATAAAAAAATTACTAAATGTATATTTTTGTATAACAAGTTCTAATAAATTTTCAAAAACTTATATTAATTTCTTTGTTCAACTGTTTTCCAATAATTTTCATACGAAAAAAAACAAAAATTTTTCGGCAGCATTGTAACCACTGTAAAGTGAATGTCTGCTTTCCAATCAATTAAGGCAAGTCTCTGAACATTTAAAAATATTAAATAAATGAGCGAAAATTTAGTCATTTCAGTTCGCGAGTGTATAATTAAAATATATTCCCTGCACTTATTGTTCGACGTTACAGTTAATGATCGCATTTGACTATTAATGGGTAGTTTTATTTAATTATTATATTTAAGCAATAATGAACGCATTTATGAACTAATTTCTGTGATGTGAGACCAGACCATAAAAAATATATAATAATTAGCAGGTCATCAAACGTTAACGACTGGATGCACCATCAAAGCCTTACTCCGTTCACTCTTACCTGACTTATGCTTAATTACATCAACTCATTCAAGGTCTCTATTGAACGTCTTCTTTTCATATCTATTCAAATTTATCATCGCTTATTCAAACTTTGTTTAGGATCGGCGACAAAACATTTTTCCACAGTGAGACCAAAACTCTCCCGATGTAAATAGTAATTTGATCTTTAATAGTCCATAGTCTGGCGAGAGTTATTTCTATTATTTAGTTTTGCTATTATTATTATTATGTGCTTATTCCTTATTTGGTTTATTTTAATACTGCATTCGCTGTGCTCTAAGTGTGAGACTTGTAAACAACCGTACAATAACATCAAAGATGCAATTAATCGTAATGGAAGCTGCAGTACCGGGCGATACAATTTTTCGCTGATCAACAGTGAAGCCAGTTATAACGATAGTGATAAAGTGGAAAGTATCAGATTAGCGCTATTTTCGTCGCCAAACGTTAAAGTAAATAAGCGAATATTACACGCACCACTAGTTAACACTGGTCATTGGCCGCAACCACCAGCTATTTGGGACAAGTCATCATCTCTCAGGCAAAATAACGCGCATCCAGTGTTCTCTCATATTCCGCCAGATATTTCACGGCTAATACAAATGAACGATGAAATGGAAAATTTGCTTATGAATAAAAAGCCTGGCATTAGGGATAAAGCAGCTCATCATACAGCTGTCAGCGATGGATCTACTGGTGTTCCGGATAAATCTTTATTGAAAAAAATGATGCATAACAGTAACAATAATAAAAATTTTCAATTGTTTGATGACATCTGGATTGAGGCTGATTCGCAAGACGATCCGAAAAATATTTTGCCACCCAATCGACGAGATTATACAAATAATAATCTAAATAATGAGCTGTCTTCAACGGAAGTGGACGAGAAAATAAGTAGATTTATTAAAGACAATTTAGATAAAATTCTAGCTACTAAACCACTTGACAATATTAATGGCAATAATCAGGATGTGGTGTTTAATAAAAAAGAACATTCAAAACCGTTACCAAAAGAACCAGAACACAATGACGGAATTTATCAAATTGTTAAAAATCGGGAACATAATGGCAAAAAATTTATAGTGGAAGAAAGGGATGAAAACAACGATGACCGATATTACGATTACGATGATGACGATGAAGAAGTAAATAGTAGCGACTACGGCGAACATATTATGCCGGAACATAAAACATTGATTTCGGATAATAATATAAAGTATAAGCCAAAGGCGATCGATACGCCAAACAGTAAAAACATTAAACATCAAAAAATATCAGAGAATATGGTTATTATGGACAACGATGTCATTTATGAAGACGATCAACATTATGGTCGCTATAAAAAAATTATCTCAACTACATCGCCGCCAACTAGTAGTGCACCGATGACTACTACTACAATAAAATCGACCACAACTGCATCGACCATAACAACAACTCAGAACGGAAAAATTGCTTCAATAAAAAAGAGAAGAAAAAATACAAAAATCAAATACATTCCGGTGGAAACACCATCGAGACAACTAGAGTACGATAACGACGATGTGGACGAAAATAATAACATTGATTATTATTACGACAATTCGGATTATCAAATCGATAATGTAATGGATATTTTCGGCAATTTTGACGATAAAGAGGCGTGGGGTTCGGCCGTACCGGGAAATGCAATTACAGACACAACTACTACCACTGTTAAGCCACAAAGTTTGAGAAATCCATTATCGCTACTATTTGGAAGAAGAAAAGGGACCACAACCACAACCGAGTCGCCTATTTCTAACTCAGACCAATTAGTTCCTGGTGGAGCTTTTCGGTTGAGGCTTTATTTAGATAACCATAGGAAATAATAATTTTTGATTATTGATATTAGAAAAAATCGATATGTTATAACTTTCTTCTTAGTGGGTTTTGAGTAAAAAAGTGTGCATGTTTTCGAATTGACTTATTTATTTAAGTTTAATTGCCATTAGAATTGCTTGTAAACTTGATTTAATAGGATATACAGAATATTTGTAAAAATTATAATGAAATAATACTTAGATCAAACTAAGTATACTTTAATTACAATAACTTCGCAATTATTAATAAAGGATTTTTTAATATTATTGTGTATGAATATTAAATAGATCTTATTATAGTTATCGCAAATTATTGTAAATTTATTTATAATTAGTATCGATGGTCCATAAAACGACAACAAAAAATTAGACCAAAACGTTCAATATTGTCAGAATCAATTTCAAAGATTCAAAACCTGAGAATGACAACCACAGCAGTTGTTAACAAAAAATTTTAAAAATAATGAAAAAACGAAAAAAAAACTGTCAAATCATTAATATGTGACTCGTTAAAGTGTCGTTTACCACTGCCTATTTTACATAACACTTGTTTTAACTTCAATAAAAACCTATTGTGTAACCAATTGATGTAATGGGGCACTAAAAACAAAAAATAATAATAATAACGGTAAAGCAATTGAATTTTTCTCGTTAAAAGAGTTATTTAGAAAACATATATAATTGTTTTTGCTATTATTTTATGGTTAAATTGAAAAAACAGAGTTTTTCAATTATATATTAGTAATTGTCAAACAACCAGAAAATGATTATTAATAAATACGTTTCTTTAATGTTCAAAGTTTAAGTGAGTTTTGTTAGTCATGCGAAACCTTTTGTCACACACTTTTTATTTTCCTTTTTTGCGCAAATAACAAAAACATATACCAATGAAATAAAAAAAGCATGAAATTTAAATAATTCCTATGATTACAATCATCATTATGGCGCTATTGTGTCGAACAAAATTAAAACTTTTTCAGTATAATGCGCGTTAAGCATGAAACGCCACTCAACAATACTGGGTGGCAATAAATGGGTTTATTTTTAAGCCCAAATAAAAGAATAGTCTAATCACATACGTCGCACAAACTCATAATTTTCTTGTTTCTTTTTCTGCCGAGTTTATTAGCGGATGCCAGCAAATAACATGCCATGAATTAATTTAGTTGTTACAGTTTAGGGCGAAAAAAACTTTTAGTCCTTTTAATGCATTTTTCATAATTGATAGGCGTTTGTAGAAAATGCAAGCATACAAGTATCAACGCGTACGGCATAAGTCACGGTCACTTGGAATGATTTCACTTTCCCAATAAGAAAGCTTGTAATACCATTTTTGCCCGTACTTTTCTTCTTTTTTCCAGTCTATTAATTTACAAATCAAATATAATGCGTACCGATGGCTATTGTTATTTGAGGTTTTATATAAGCTTATATATATATATATATATATACTTTTATTTTTTTGGACTTGAATAATAACTATTGGGATAAAAGTAAATTAGAAATATTGCATAAACATAACTGTAATTTAATTACGTTGTAATGTAATCAAAAAAATTATTATAATTATGGAAAAGTTTGTAATTTTCATAAATAAAAAAACTTTGATTTTTTTTCCATCCAGTAAAATAAATTTTAGAAAAAAATCAAAATTATAGCTAAACAATTTATTACGAATAAAGCCTTAATCCCGTTTAAAACTAACTATTGCCACTGTGAAAACACGCACACAAATAAGGGTGTACTATAGGTTATAGGCAAGAGGAAAGAAGTAATTTATCTCGAATATTGCTACTTTAAACACTTCGAGTAAATAATTAAAAAAAACTGTTTTTAAGTTATTAACAAGAAAAAAGTGGAACTCGCTTATATAATTATTATTAGTTAAATAGTTGTTTAGACATTAAATAAAGTGGCGTTTCGTTTCCGATGAATGGCAAGTTGTTTGAAACACATAAAAAAAGAAATAAAAGTTAATTAAATTGTCAGTGAAGGGAAATTAAGTTCGAATGTAATTCAAGGCAAATACAAACATTTAAATATAATTGTCGCATATCTCCGTATATAAACGCGCGAATCAAAAGAGTTTTTCATTAGCAACGTTTTGTTTCTACAAGTAATAAACAAAAACATACCATGGGTTATATCTCTTTGATTTTGCTGTCTTCTCTCTTTGTGTTATCGTTCAACTTATCGCTAGTGTGGGGCGGATGCCATCCGCAAATTATCATCAAAAAGGTAGCTGTTCCGGTACCGTATGAAGTTATCAAAAAAGTTCCGGTTTACAAAGAAGTACCGGTACCAGTGAAGGTACCCGTAAAAGTTCATGTGCCCGTGAAAGTGCCCTTTAAAGTTAGCCATGGCCACGAAGATATCGGCCATGGAGGTGGTGGTTACGGAGATGGCGGTTACGGAGGCGGTGGTAAGGGAGATATTGGCGATTACGGAGGACTTGGTCACGGAGGTGGCGATTATGGTGGCGATCACGGAGGATTTGGTGGTTATGGAGGTGGTGGGCACGATGATGGATATTAGCCCATATCATTTAATTTTTATAGAAAATTTTAACGAGACTATTTGATAAAAATTTACTATTATCATACTCCAATTTTCTTATTTAAAAACATAAATTTGATTACATATTTTTTTTAGTATATTGTATATATTATTTTACCATTTTATAATTTTGTTTAATATAAATAAAATTTTATTATTAAATATTTTTTTTTGTTTTTGCATAAGAAAATATTTCATTCTAATATTTAATAAACTTTTTTTAAAAAAAAAGCTTAAACAGTATGATTTAAAAAATAAAAACTAAAACGGTTTTAAACTATCTTTTATTTTAATAAACTATGAGCTCTTGCTATTTTATTATCTGTTTATTTTCATAAAATCTACATTATTTAATAAAAATATAAAGACAAGAAAATTATTCATAAACACGAATTTATCGCAAAAACATACAAAGTCAACAAAGAGCACTTTAGATTGCCTTACATTGTATAGTACTTTCAGAAATGCTTGTTTAAGCCCAGTGGTGACAATATAGCATTAGCTAACATAGACGGACAGACTTACATTATCAAATCGATAGATATGCTAGACTTTTGTTTTAAAAAAATTTGAGCTTATTTAATAGATTAAAAACATTAGATCCCTCGCTAAGTTTAGAAAAAAGAGCTATAATATTATCAACGGTTAACGGTTAGTAGAAGCGCAAACATCTGTCAAAAATATACAATTGATAACATTTTTTCATGAAACAATTTACATCACAAGAGATTCTAACCGATATTTTGCAAGAACTATAATTCAAGGTCGACATTAAAACTATAAAAGAGTGAGACCTACTCTAAGACTGTTTTTCTCCTAACAATTAATTGTGTGTATTATCTGGTTCAAGCTCTATATTATTATCTTCAAAAAGAATGCTACGACTAACCATTGCAGTGCTGATGATCGCGTCATTCGCGTTCACCCAATTAATTCTGGACGAAAATAGCGCGTTCGGTAAAAAGATTATCGACGAGATTATGGTCGCGCTTAACGAACACGAAAAGGATTTACATTTCGGACTATTGGTTTTCAATAAAGTGGTTTCCACGCTCGGAACTTCAAACAAATATACTGTGTATTTGGACGTAACTAACAGTACTGGAGTACGTCATTTATGACCCAATTTCATGTGGAAATTAAATTAATTATAATTATTATTTTTTAAATCGATATATTAGGGCCACTTGGGTTGCACTGCGGAACTGTCTGGAAGTGGAAACACGTTTACCGTGGGAAGAGTCAGATGTAATAATGAAAATGCGACGTTATTTTAAATCATTTTAGATAATAAAAATTATTATTTATTAAAATCTTATAACTTGTTTATTAAAGACTATAGACGAATAACTTAATTTCTGTTTTATATTAAATTTAAATGATGTAACAATTGGCAGTTGCGTGTATTGTTATATAAAATAAAATTATTTAAATATAAATTGACAAAAATGAATTAAAAGCCAATATTCTGTATGGTTTCAAAGCTAGCACAACTAACGGTAAATTACCCTCAATTATTAGCCAAATATATCCGAATTTAATAAAGAATAAACTTTTTAATTTTTTTACAAAGCGTTAAACCAAAATGGCAATAACAATTTGTTAAATTGAACGCTGGTTAACTATTACAGCCGCTAGCATTAGTTGCGAGAATTATTTTACGAACTTTTCTTTTTACCTTGTTTTATAATTGATCATTTTAAGACCATTTTTAAGTAGTCTAGACATAAAAAATTCCATAATTCTAGCAAAAAAAGTTAATAATGCTTAAAATTAGTTTATATTTATAATTTTGAATCTAACTGCACTGTTGAACTCATTAAATAGTTTTGGTAAATACAAACACTAAATTAGCAAAAATAAAATTATCTTATTCCGGTAATAATTGAATATAATACCGAGAATTTATTATCTAATCATAAATTGCTTACGCCAATTGCAGAATTTACTTGCATATATGTTCCTTTATATACAAGTATAATTGTTTTTAAATATTATTTGGTATATTACATCCTATTATTAGTTTCAGGAAATTTTCTATTGAATAATTTGAAATTTTATTAAATAGGCTGACATCTTAGTTTTCCGTTATGCCTTTTTATGAAAAATTCTTTTTTAAAATCCTTCTCTTTTTGCAATCCCTTTTACTTTTCGAAATGTTTAAAAAACAATTTTCAAGAAAATTAATAATACTATTGAAATTTTTATACTATTGCTTCTTAGACGATTACTTATCAATTCCCAAAATTGTGACAATATCTAAAAATAAAAATTGCATTTATTTTTTATTTTAAACAAGTAAAAGTTTTTAACATTAATGTAATTTAAAAACTCGTGTAGTTTTTTTGCTCATATGATTCAGTGAACTCGTTAAGATGTGCTCTACAAAATAACGTTACGAGATTAACAATAGAAAGCTTTCATTCAGCGATCAGAATAAATACCAAACATAACATTATAAGATAGAAATTCATATGATTCATTCCTTTGTCAGTTAATTTGTTGGAAAGCTAAAAATTAATTTTAAAAAAACTTAAAGCAAAATCCTTAATGTGTCACTTCTAAATCGTATTCAGGTAACCATCATTTATAAATCAATTAGCATCGGATGACTGCCAATGCATTTCGAAGAAAAAATTTAATTAAATATCTATTAAACAAATTTTTTAGCTAAATTAAATTAAATTCGATGTTAGAAGAGTTTGTTGTTAATAATCGCAACGACAATAATGATTCTTAAATTAGTTAACATTATTACATTCATTTTGAGTATTATTTTTATTTTTGTCAAATTCGTTAATTGCGGTCACTACGAGTCGCAGAAGAAAAAAGTGATCATTATTGAAGAACCATCTAAACCATGCGTCCCTAAAGTGATTGTTGTGCCACAAATAAAATATGTACCGATTCCTGGGCCAAAACCACCGCGAAAAGTGATTCTAGTAAAAGGTCCTCCGAAAAAACCAAAAATTATTTTTGTCAAAGAGCCACCGACTCAACAAAAGCCAGGAAAAACGATAATTGTTAAAGAACCGCCAGCACCTCCGCCTCCACCGAAAGTTATAATCGTTAAGAAGAAAGTTGCAGTTCCTATACCAGTGAAAATACCGCATTCGAAGCCTCAAATTATTGTGGTCGATCATGTTAAAAAATTTTAACTATTTTTGATTCGATTTAATTAGTATCTATATTTTTTGTGTTAAATAAAAAAAAATTACTCAAATATATTTAATTTGTATACTTTAACAGCAATCACCACTTAAGTCACGTAAAAATTAAATCTGTTTTGTTAACTCATTCATTACTTCACATGTTGTTTAAATAAAATTCAGAGAAATTATTAGTTAATGAATTATGTTAATAAAATTTCTTTCTTTTATTTTGTTATTTTTAATTTATTCTAAGTATTATAAATTATGCACTAATATTAGTATAAAAATAAAAAATTTATTAAATGCTCATTTATGTTAATCAAAGCTTCAATTACACTTTTCTAATATTTACTTGAATAATATTTATTTAATAATGTCTGCAATCAAAGAAAAAAGTTAGTCTTCAAATAATAAAAAATTTGTTACTTTATAAGACTTCTCTAAGGAAAAACAATATTATTATGTTATTTTAACTCATTCTTATTGACTAGTTATTACTTTATGTATTCAATGATAATGTAATTTTAAAAAACAAATTTAACTTTCGAAATAAAAATAAAATTAATAAAATTTCAATGAATATAAATGTTATGCAATGGCATAACATATGTAAGACTTTACGGTAAATTAAACTCGTGCTTCAGAATTAATGGCATTATGTTTACTATTTAGTTTCGATATTAAAACAAAACTAGAATTATATCCAAAATAATATTTTCATAATTTAAAATTTGAGAAATAAATTAAAATAAATGCTACTAAAATAATATACAGAATATACCGGAGAAGTCAAAACTCATTCAGTTTGATTTTTTAAAATTCAGTATAACATAATAAGAATTTGTTATTATTAATTCGATGCTATAGATGCGATTCGATTCTATGTTTATTATTTCAAAAACTTGAGAATAGCTTTAAAACATTGCTAAAACTGTGTTTTTTCTAGTCAAAAGCAATCATTTACTTAAAATAAAGTTAATTCATAAACAAGGTAACAATTTGCTCATTCATATGATTTTGTTAACGTTTAGTAAATTGTTTTCTGATTAATAAATTCAACGACGCAAAAGTTATTGACCCTTAATTTTTATGGTAATAGTAGCGAACACACCTCCAGAATTAGCTTAAAGTAATGAAATTTTAATGATTTTTTTCGCTAACTTTAAATTCAATTAAGTTTAAAAATAACAATAAAAAACATTTAGCGTAATAACTATCGCTTCCCTAATTTTCGATTTGAGCGCACAAAAATGAACCACAATAAAAACTATTGTTATTATCAGCCGAAGCGGACAAACCATTCAATAACTGTGAAAGTGATATCACATTCCAAAAACCGAAAAAATTATCACATGAATTATGTTGTTAATAATAGAATACTAAATACTGTACAACAGTTAATAAACATAGGAGACATGAAGACGCTCGTATTAAGTTATGTGGTTATATTATTTGCGTCCAATTATTTCACTTCAGCGACTTGGAAGCTAAAAGGCAAGGACAGTGGAGGACAGAAGATAGTGCTCATCCAAGACAAAAATGACCACAACGATGATTATGGCGGTTATGGTGGTCACAAAAAGGTGCTGATCGTCAAGAAGGCGCCCACCAAACACAAACCCAAACTACTGATCATTAAAACTCCAGCGCCAGCGAAATCATGTCCACCGAAAATTATTGTCGTACCAAAAATCAAGTACATCACCGTACCAGCGCCTCAACAGCAGCCAAAGGTGGTTGTGCTTCCGCCCGCGCCTGTGCCCCCAAAAGTTGTATACATCAAACAACCAGCGCTTGCGCCTCTGCCGCCAAAAGTGATTTTTGTGAAGGGACCACCGGCTAAAGAACCGCCGCCTAAAGTGATTATTCAGAAAATACCGTATCCTGTATCTATACCGGAACATGGATGGCGCAACTATTAGTTCATAACTTTGTTTCGTCATTCAGTACGAAAACACTATGTTTTTTTAATAGTATTGTGCGGCTTCAAAGTTTTTTATTTTTAATATTTTTTGTTATAATTTTCAAATAAATTTAAATAGATTTATTATAACATAACTTTTTTATTTACATTTAATACTATAATAATTTTGATAAACCATTAAAAACTCATATGTAACAAAAGGCAATAAATGGTGAAATTTCTTAAGATGAAAAACTAGATAACATTATTCTTTACTTATACAGTTACATTATCAATTTTTTATTCAATAAATTAGTTAACTTTTTATATAATTGAATGGACTTTTATATTTATTTAGTTGAATATTAATCATCTGTTTTTGACATATTACACGAAAAACATGAGCCCTGCATCA
Source organism: Phthiracarus laevigatus (assembly GCA_034700185.1). Classification (NCBI taxonomy): domain Eukaryota; kingdom Metazoa; phylum Arthropoda; class Arachnida; order Sarcoptiformes; family Phthiracaridae; genus Phthiracarus; species Phthiracarus laevigatus. The sequence goes on along the minus strand of JAQIXJ010000018.1, from coordinate 43,252 downwards.
TCTTTGCGTCACATTATTAAGACTAACTCGTAAGACTTTAAATATAAATTAGTATTCCTCGTAAATATAAATTTGCATTTTAAGAACTTTTCTGCAAAATCATGTTCTACGAAATTCTGCAAAGTTAAATGCGATTTCAAAGAAAGACTCATTAAATAACGATTAACGTGCACTTACTTACAACAAGCACTTATTAAAAAATAAATAATCTTCAATATTATGGCTGATAAGAGTGAGAATTGAGACAAATGACAGTATAAACCTAATAATAATAATAATAATAATTAATCTGGTTTTAACCTATAGATTCGAAAAAAATATGTGACTCCGCAAACAAAAGCTAAATAAAATGCTAAAATTCATGGTTTTATTATTTATTGGCAAAATAATTGATGGCGCCAAATGTCCGCCACAGTCAGTGGTATTTCCCTGCGAATGCCGTTTTGACATGATTTATTGCGGATTCAAAGAAACGAAACATTTAAAATATATATTCAAAGCGATCAGCGAACACATCGCCGTTAACTCCACCGACAAACACTTTGACACGTTGGACATCAGAAACGCATCAATCACTGCGCTCGAGGATGACGTGTTCCTCGACATCACTTTTAATAATTTATATCTGAGTGATGTGCTACAACTGAAGCTAATCAGTCCGAACGCGTTGAATAGAACCGCGCATTTACTCAAAGACTTTCGGATCGAAGGCGAATCACAGTTGGGTCGCGATCACAATATTAATGATCTGTTTGGGGTAATCGATTCGATGATAAATTTGGAGAAACTGTTTTTCGATAATTATTACCTGACATCTATAGGGCCCTATGCGCTTAAAAATGAACGTTTGCGTGATTTAGACTTTAATTTCAACCGACGGCGTTCGGGTTCGCTAAAAACGATCGGTAATTACGCGTTTTATCATTTGGATAATTTAGTGGACTTGGATCTGACGCATCAGAAAATCGAGTTTATTGCGGCGAATGCGTTCACGTTTAAACGGAATTCGAGTAAAGCGTTAAACATCTTTCTGGACAACAATAACTTAAATGCCAGCAGTTTTGAGTTGGGTTTATTCAACAATACGAATAGAGATGTGTGGATTTATTTGCGCAACAATAATATCACATATCTGGACGAAGACATTTTCTATCCGTTGCTGAAAAGGAGTGAAAACAATAAAATCGATATATCGGACAATCCGTTAGTGTTGGACTGCAGGTCGCAGTGGTTGGTTAAGCGCAATGAAGTGCGACCGTTCTATCAGTTTCTCGGCGGCCAATTCACGAATCAACCAGTATTTATCACTATTGTTAGAGATAATCATTTCAAGGATTGTTAATGCTATCGTGCGTTAAAGTTTAAATAATTTTTCCATAGTTCTTATTTTTATATATAGATATTAGCATTTAATAAATTTAAAATATGCTAGAAAAGTTGTATAGTTGCTAGAAAAATATGCTTGTAATGTTTTTAAGATCTATGTGAGAGTTTTATTCAAAATTTTTTAACATTTGCTCGAACACGAAACTAATAGGGTTTATTCAAGCGAAAATTTTATGATATAATACTTAGGGACCTCTATTAATCCTTATTAACAAATATTTTTTGTCCTTCGAAACCGTAGATCACTTGTTTATTCAACTGATAAATTTTGCGACATATCAGCTATAAATTAGTATTTTGTTTATGTTAACGAGTAAGTTTCGACAAAAATTTTTAATTAGTTGTCATATTCTTTTAAATTTTATTTCAAATTTAATCTAAAGTTTATTAATGAAAAATCTACAAACAAACAATAGAAAAGAAATATTATAGCTTATGTACAAATTTTTTGTATTGAATATCAACAATTTTTTCCGATAAATAATAAATAGACTTTTAATTAAATTCATTAAATGTCTGCTTAGTAAAGTCGTCAAACTCACAATTCCTTTTTAATTTGGGTCTTTGATCTTTGAGAATACAGTTCTAAACACATCGCATCTTAATTATAATTACGATGGCTTTTATTATTTTTCATAAATTCCCATATTTTAGCTATTATTTAAATATAAAAAACATCGAAACGATACTATTATTAACTACAAATAAACATACCTTATACAGCTTTAATATACGATATTAAAAGTTTTTTACAATTAAAATTCACGCTCTACATCACATTTTAAATGTTGTTTGAATGCGGATCATTATTGTATCACATGCCGTATCAACTTTTATAAATAGCTCTATTTATAATTACGATGCACGTTATATTATAATGATCGTAAAAGTACAAGTCTAATATTCTTCACTAAAAGGGATATGAGATGATTTTATTCCAACAAAGACGACAGCGAAAAAGCAAAAAGAAAAAGGGATAACGAAAAAAAAAAGATAACGAACTTCTTTTTAATAGATTCGGTTTTGCTTTGTGCTTCAATTCAATCAGCAAAAAAATTATGCAAAAATATAGAATATTAATTATTAATAGAAATCTATGCACAAAGTCACGCAATAATGACATTTAAAAATAGTAATCGCATGAAGACTTTGAATAACGAATAAGGGTTTTAATAAAAGTTTATAAGTTTTTTTTATTGCCAAACAGAAATATATATGTTGTTATAATTAATAATAATACCACCAGATTAATTTATTAAATTTAATTCTTAACCATATTTACTGTCAATCGTTAAAAATTCAAGAGCGGCAATGACTTTAAAAACGGTGTTATTGTTATTTCTTGCATCTCTTTTTGTTAAAAATTTTGTGGTGTATTGTAAAGCAAAAACAGGCCTTTTAAAGCTAGAAGTGAGGCCATACAAGACGATTATCAAACCGAACGCTATTAAAATCGGTGATTTCATGGGCGGAAGACATCGAACACAGTTGCCTAACTTACCACTACTATCTGCGATGAGTGATGATTATGATGACGACAGCGAAGCCACTGATTTCGCATCAGCAATAGGAAACAATAAACGGTGTAATTGCAAAACAAGATACGTCGCTATCGAAGTGCCGTCAAAGAGACGATCGAGATATAGTAAGATGAAAAATAGATATTTCGCTCAACCTGTGAAAACAATAAGGCTGACGGATGACGAAAACAATGATGCATACGAAGATGATCTATAGAGTGATAATAATTGTAAACTTTTTTTTAAAGATTTTTAAATTGTGATTTTTAAAATTTTTTTGTTTAGCTAATAGAAAACAATTCCAATTGATAAATTTTTGTCCTAATATAACGTGTAACGTTCACACCAGATTAAGAATTAATCGATTAAAATTTAATCAATTGAAATTAAAATTTATGCAAACTTGTATATTTAATAGTGATGGTAAATAAAATTTTAAATTTTAAATCCAATTCATCAATTTCGATACCAAAATTAATATATAATTAATTTAATAACTAATGGACAAAAAAATAAATATAAAAACTTAATAAAATAGAGTGCAAAAAAGATAAACTAAAATAGATAGACAGTATAACTAACACATAATTACACAAAACTAAGACTAATACTGGCTACAATTAATCTCACAATTATTGAATAAATATCTCGATTGTTTGCCACACGTATAAGGAAGTACCATTTATCACCCAAACATGACTTAAAACTCACACGTGGAACGTTTGGCAATTTGCAAACGTCAAGAAGCATTCCATTAGTCATTTGTAAACTACATCAGGAGTTACAATTAAATAAAATTTTCTGGAACCTAATAAAATTATGCATAAAAAGTATTGGGCAATAGTATAATATAGCCAACTGCTTTTTGACTAATATTTTAAACTAATACCTGAACCAGACAAGCCATGCAGATTGTGTCGGGGCACTCGAGTGCCAGAAATACAAGCACCTCTTATCAAAATATAATATGGACCAGAATAAGTAATTAGTTAATTTGGAAAGCATGAATAAATAACTAAAGTTACTATAGATCAAGTCATAATTATAATTCATAAATGTTAGTCATAAATTAATGTGTCATTCTGTTGGAAATTAATCGCAGATTTTGAAAATTAGATAATAATTTGAACTATAGAATTAGCTTTGGGTACCTTAATAAAAAAAGTAATGAGAAATCGCACAGAGAGGTACGTAAAATATTACCAAAATATTTTAAAGTGAGTTTCAAAGGAAAGTTTTTTTCTTGTTTTCTTGTCTATTACTAAAGGTGTCTAACAGTTTAATAATCTTTATTAATTTTTGAAATAACTTAATACTAATTTTAACTGCGATTTCCATATCTTTTATATTTGATATTAGTCATACAAATTCTTAATTTATTTTTGGAAAAAAACTTGGAAACTCACACACATTAACAAGTATCCAAAAACTAATTACTGTACGTATGAATTTGCAAAAGTAAAACTACTAATGAGCGTAACAACTGGTAAACGTAAACGCCATTCGCTTGCCATCATTTATAACTTGTTAACGTTTATGTGCCACTTATTCTAGTTTATTATTCTTCTATCGCTGTATTTCTTATTACTCCTTTGACGAAACAAATGCAAACGATAAATTTTTACCTCTTTCTAGTTATTATCATTCGTTTGTATTATTAATATTATTAATGCTTTATTATTAATCCCAATTTACAAAGAAAATGGTTCACAATCCGCCAGAGAAATGCTAAGACATATAATTAATGCATTGAGTGTACATAACATTTATAAGGATTAAACGAAATTAATTTGAACCGTATTTTTATTATGTAAAGAAAATTGTTAGTGTTCTCAAACAAACGCCGTAAAATGATAAATGCGAAAAATTGCCATCAAATTAATCCTAAATTAGAATAAGAAATTTTTTTGTAAAAACATTAGAACTGCTTTAATAATAGAACAATTTGTTAGAAATAATTAGCATTTAGCTTTAAGTCATTTAGGCTTAGTGTATGATTAAATCTTTTCTTGTTTTTAGCAATTAGTTTTGCTTATATTTTAATGAATGCAGAAAAATTTAATGTGGAAAATTCTATATATAACGCTGCAAAAAATTTTATACTGTATATCAAGATTTTCGATATCTAATTAAACAAAATGTACAATTAAATAATGCAAAAATATACGGTTTATAAATAAAAGTATATAATTCGGAAAATAAAGTATTTTTATTAAGTTTGTTTAATCAAGTTATTTTGCAAATACAATGTAACAAATAAGTATAACAAATACATTTACCGTATTATAATTCAAACAATTCTCTCAACTCTTTTGAATACACGCGTTGTTCACTATTGTTGCGAAAACAAATTTACTTAATCCCAATTTTAAAAGAAATCAGTTATATAATTTGTAAATTATTTTTTTTGTTCGCGTTTTTTAGTCAAAATTTAGATCTAATGATAAAATGTCCGTTAATACGATTATAACAGAGAATAAAGTAACGAAAAATTTCTTGCTACCATTAGTCGCTGAGGTATTTCACCCAATGATGAATGAAAACGGTTTTCTTAATGTTCAAAACAATATCGACATAACGGGCAAACGGGTCAAAATCGAGTATAAATTTCTGAGCGCTAAAGTAAAATCAATGGTAACCGTGTATTTAACGGGCACACCAATGCTGACACATGTGCTTCACTGCACCAGTTATGTGCCGGACTTTAATGACGACCTAATGATAGGATTCGATTGGATGACAGAGAGCAGGCAAACGATTATTAATCGCTTTTTTAAGGAATTTGTTCGGACGTTAATCGATCACTTATCGGTCGAGTTTAATGATCTGCCGCAAGAACTACAGCTGGTTATTATCAAAAAATTGCCACTACAGTCGCTGGTTAATCTATCGGTTACGAGTAAATCATTTAATGAACTGTGCAACGATTTTACTGTATGGGAAAATATTTTCAAGCAAAACTTTTCGCAGAATATTTATGCGCAGCGAAAAGACTCGGGCGTAACGGCACACTGGAAAAAGATCTTCACTGAAGAATACATTAGAAAACTTAATGCGACGTCGTTTTCACGTCGCAGGTTCGCTAACAGACGCGATTTTAGGCGCAGACGATGGTCGGTTTGAATTATTTATATCATGAGATATATAACTGCCAAAGATTTTATATATATATATATAAAAAATAACTTTTCTTTAAATAAAATTATTGTGTTAATGTCCGTACCGATACTGCACTGCGCTTTCTCCATTTGAGCGTAAAGAAAAAAAATTATCTTCCAAACTATACTATAATGGCATTGCTTGGAATAACTTTTTTCATACAGAATTTTAAACTAGTGAATGGATTGTATAAATTTTTTATTTTTTATGCCATGTAATGTGCCAAACTGTAAAACCGCAGAACTAAAGAAGACTCAAATTAGAGTGGTATTATTTTGAATTCCGAAAAGAAATTTAAACTATTTAAAGCGAATTCTAATTAATAGAAATTTATGGGAAACTAATAAAATTTATCTAATAAACTTTTAAATCAAGTTTTGGCTTCTAAATGAGTGTGATTTGATTAGATTTGGATTAGTACTGGGAAAAATGTTATGTACAAAAAGCAATTGCTCAATCATGACGACTACTCTACAATAGACTTGTAAACGGGTACCCGAATGTCGAGTTCGGGTCGGGTACCCGCCAAGTTTGACGGGCCGGGTTCGGGTTTAAACTTGACGGGTTCGGGACGGGTTTTAAAATTTTTATTACAAAACCCGATTTCATAAAAAATACAAAGATATGAACAAAAATTTATAAAAATTTTGCCATTTTTAAAAATAGAACTTATTTATAACTAAATAACAATTATTAGTTGTAAAACTACTACAATATTTATATTATGTGGTATGTTTTTTGCTAATAGTTATTGACATTTGTTTAAGATAGATGATCGGGTCGGATCGGGTTCAACCATCTCGGGCTCGGGTCAGGTCGGGTTCAATCCTGTCGGGTTCGGTTCGGGTTTCGAAATTGCTATCAATTTACTAGTCTATCTCTACAACAAACTTTAACCTCTTTAATATTATATCACCATTGGTGAATGAAAATTTTAAAACATTAATTAGTCTTTAAAAATATATTTTAATGATGTGGCGTGAAATTTTATTGTAAAAAATAGACACTAAGCTAATTATATATATTAAACTAAAAAGTATTAATAAGTATTTTTTAACTCTATTTCTTGAAAGTCCAGATTTTGGTTTTGACTTTCCGTCTATGCTTTAGCAACGGACTTAAACTTCAGTATATTTGGATTTTACTTTTATTTGTAAAAAAGTAAATCTTAGTCAAAATAAACTGTATAACTAACGTAGATCCATAAGCTGTATTTGTATGTGTCGTTCTTGTTTTATATTTATTTTTGTTAAATTCAAACATTAGAATAATTTCGATTTCAATATATTTATTAATAATTTATAAATTTTAGAATAGTTTATTACAAACATTTTTTAAAATAATTTTTGAATATACTAAAGTAGTAAGTACTGTAAGCATTATTTACAAGAAAATTATTACATTAACATAGTAATTTTATACTATGCGCGTGTGTTGTATATGAAACCTTACACGTTGATAATTATCCGAAAAACTTGAGTAATTCATACCCGAACAAATATGGCTCTTGTTTGGGAAGCTTTACATATTAAAATGTTTGTTTAAAATTTTTTAATATATCGATGTTTTAAGCAATAATGAAGTTTATGATTATATATTTATATATTGTATATCTTAAAATGTACATATAATTTAAAATATATAATAATTTTTTAAAAAATTTATTGTTTTCCTAATTAGATACATGTAAGCAGTGTGTCCCAGATTGGGTCTGGACTGGGTAAACATCCCCCCATAAAAATCTGAAGTCATGGGAATGGGCGAAAAACCAAAAAATTGTCTATTTATTCCGATAAGTTTAACCCCCCTTGAATTTTGAAAAATCCTAAATGAGACCCTTTCTAGACCTTCAAAGTCTGGGATACCCTGCATTTAAGATGAAATATTAAAATCAACTACAACTATAGATAAATCGGACTTTGAAAATCCATTTTATTCACTAATAAAATGAAAATTATTGTGTGCAATAAAACGGCAAAAAATAATTATGTGCATTTTATAAGTTTAGTAAACTGGTCGTTAGAGATGAAAAGTTCAGAAAAATCCTCATTCTTACCAAATCGATAAATTATGTGCACGACAAATCCTAAAATAAGCATTCTGAGACCCAATTAATGTTTCTGAAAATCCTGAATTTTACTGATAACTCTTGAAAATCTATGACAATTCTGATATTCTTATCTAATCGGTAAAGTCTTAGAACTGCGTAAAGCATTAGAACTAGTGACATTCAATTGGAGAAAATTTTACTCTCATTGTAAAGTTATTCTAATATCTAACAGTTTTAACTTGTCATTATTAAATTTTCAGTCACCTTTAATATTGTCACCTTGTATAGTAGATTACGCTAATAATTTTGTAGATAAATAAGAAAAATTTATTTTCGTGAATAATCATGATTTTTTTAAATTTTTCTCCTTTTTCCTTTTTTATCATCCCAGTTTTTAATCCGGAACTTTTCATCTCTACTGATCGTAAATAATTATAACAAATTACATTACGATAGATGGAAATTATTTGATCCGTAAAGGATATCTTAATGTTATTGAGAAATTTTTATTTTTTTAAGTGCACACAGAATGGTTATACCATTATTACATGATATAAAATAGATTTTAATTGTTAAAATTTTATAGCTATAATAATTAATAATAAACTGTGATATTTATAAGATACAGCAATTATAATACACAATACAATAAATAATTTAAGTGGAAGTTAAGTTATTATATAAAAATCAAATGAAGAAAAATTGGTTTACTAAAATTTCAAAGCTTAGATATATTTTTTTAAAACTTGTTTTACATATTAAAAAAATAATGATAACACGATTTACATTGAAACAAAATATAATATTGAATAAAATGGTCAATTTTATTGTATAATAAGTGTCACTTTCAGTCAACTCCCATATTTTATAAATTTTTTAAAAATTTTAATATAATAAATTCTTTGGAAAATTTATCTCTATTTATAAAAGGTGGGGGTTAATTCTAACTTTTCTATAATTATATAAGCTCTATATGAACAATTATTAATTCATTAGTAATTTTTATATTGACTCCAAAATTATAATATATATTCAAATAAATTTTAATGGAATTATAATCAAGTTGTATTGTACACTAAATGTATTTTGGTGTGTGTTTGTGATACCATATTTAGACACGATGTGAAAATAAAAAATTTCATATTAGTGTGATTAAGATTGGTAACTACCAGTAAATGCTTTCAGATATAACTTAGCTATTATAACACAGTTGTCGAGTAGAAAATAACTCGACAATAACACAAAAAAACAACCAATTCAAACAAAATGCGAGTGAAAATCACGATTATTTTAGTGGTAAAAAATTGTCTTCTAGTTTAACGGATACTTTTTTTGCGTTTCAAAAGTGGTCAATATTGTTAATATTAAGTGCACACTTTCTCGCACACGACTAATGCGAACTAAAACATTAGCACACGACAGCCTTTTTAATACATCCACATTCCAAATAGCAATTTGGTATTACACTGGTTGGTAGCGATGACTACTCAATGATGCATTTGAGAAGACGTTTCCGATGCAAAACTCGCACCATTTACTTCATTAGTTATCGTAAGGTTGACATTAGCTACTGTTGTACTAATGCAATCATCATTCACGCGAGTCAATCCTATGGGTAATTGAAAATTAGTTTTTGTTTTCTATGTGATCGCTATGAGCACCATTATTGCATTATTTAGATTACCAGAAAAAAATTAGCCCAAATAAAGTTTATAAAAGTTTGTTAAATGCAAAAATATGTTAATAAACATTGCCTAGTATTTTGCTTAATTTCATTTTAGTCAGACTTATATACAGGGAAAGGATTTTCCTGGTAAATCCCGGTTTTTTCTTCCATCAAATAACCGGGAGATTAATATATTAACTTCTAGCAATTATAACAATTTAATTAAAAGTAGTTTTATTTTCCCGATTTTTCCCGGTTTTATTGGTTTTGAGAAAAGTCCTGGATTTGTACATTATTTCTGGAAAGTTCCCGCTATGCGTATATTAAACAAGAAATTTTTAAATATAGATCAAAAGGCTTCTTAAGTACTTCTTATATTAATCTAAAATAGGAGAATATTGCGTTTATTGTTATATTTCTGGAAATATAGTTTCTAAAGTATCACACTTCTAATGATGAACGCTTACTTAAAACATAGCTTTACGAGTTTGGTTAGTTTAATAAATATTTTGTGACAATAGGTAAAAATATATTTTAAAAATGTTTCATAATATTAAATTGGATTTTTTTGGAAATTATTATTTTTTGATCACATTAAATATAAATTTTAGTTCCCTTATTCTATTCCCGCTTTTGGTACATTTTTGTTCCCGGTTCCCTCCCGTTTTGACCAGCTTTTAGTCCCGGAAAATCCTTGGCCTACTTATATACTAGAAATACAGCATGCAATAGTAATGTGTAGGAATATAGCAAAGCTATTCAATGGTAAGCTTATTCTGTTATACAGTATATTCCCTGTAAAATCATTGAATTTAAAGTTTTAATTTTTAGATTCGTACGTAAACCAAATTATTTATGTTCATCTTTATAATTGCTTTTAAATCCTGTGTTATTGTAACGCTCTTTATATTTTATTTTATGTAACCCTATTTTTTGAAATCTAATGTTACGGTAAACAAATTTTCTATCAAAGATGTTAAGATGTTTTATAAATAAATTTTCGAGAACTCAAAATAGAATTTATACAGTAAATTTTATTTAGTGATTTTATTTTTTTCAATAAGAAATTTACTAGATTTAAAAAAGTAAATTAGTCCACCCACTTGTAAGCAACATTTCAATGAAGTATAAGCCGAAAGATCGTCTTAAATTGCAGCGGTGGAAAGCAAATCTATTCAATCTTTTAAATAAAATTTTAAGCTTCAACATATAGAATTATTTTTCGAATCGATGAGCTCCTAAACCATAGCAAAGCTTAACTTCAAATATGCTTTCCACTATTTATATTTGATTTATGCTGTTTATTTGAATAGTTAAAATAGCGTAGTGCTTATACAGTAAAATGAATTTTTTAAAAGTACCTCTTTTCGGCATATAATATAAATTTAAAATTTTTAAAAAAATCCACGTGGGGACTCGATTCTATATTACAAAACTTTTTCATAAATAAAAAATCATTCAAACTTATCTTCAAAATAATCCAGTTATGTCTTCTAAAAGGATTTTTGTAGAGATAATAAAACGAAAATTTTTACTGAATTGCAAAGTTTACACGTGTTATTTCGATTGAGTTAGAAACCCGAAATTAAGTTATAAATATAATGTATTTTTGCATTAAGTTCAGGAACAATAAAGCGGTGTGAATGGGAATGCTTTTAAAAAATCTAACTCTTGTGGAAAAATAAAATAAAAAAGTTATTATAGACGTTTGATTTTAAATTCAATAAAATAAATTCGCATCAAATTCACTTTTTTCATATTTCTCTTAAACTGATACCCAATATTAGATGTCGACCAATATTTCTATAATTCATATCCGTATTTCTTACTTTGATTTCTGAGATGCGAATCAGTGAGCTGTGAATGCGTCGATGCCCGAAGTGGTTGTGTCGGAGATTCGTTGCCAGCACCGCTTCCGACGCTATTCAACCGATGCTGCGATGCAGAGCCGGTCGGAATTGTTGGATATGATGTTCGCCGATGTGAAGCTGATCTCGAACCCGTTTTGACAACATTCGCGTGCGAATTGCTTGTGAATAAGCTGCGACTGTTGCGAAACTGAGCCCTAATAGTCGAGTATCAAATAATTTTAGTTGATTTTAAAATATATTGAGTGTAATGTTAACAAAAAATTAATGTTTTAAAACTTCAAAGAAAAAATGTAAAAATATTAAAAAACAGAACGTAATCAAAAATTTGATAACTTTTTACGATTTACAGAGAAATAAAACGTGTTAATTAACCCCTATATATAAATAAGTAATTTTTGTAAGGGACTAAAAATCTAATTTTCTTTAAGTGGTCGTTAAAATTTTACGAATCGCATTTTATAATCTATAAAATAAAGTGTCAATAAAAACTATTGAATAAAATTTTCTAAGTTATGAATGCAAAAAGATTGAGATAAGTTTTATATTCTTTATTAGATTCTTTTTATGTTGCGATATTTATTCTGGAACTAAGAAAGTTAAAAATTATTTTTATATGATTTTTACAGCGAAATTTTTTTTTGTATTTTAAGTCATTGATAATGGTTGTTGTAAAGCAATCGGTACACTGAAACATAGTCTAATTTGTTTTAAAGAGAATTATAAATCTTTATAGTTATAAATAATTTAGATCTAAAATATAGCTATTAAAATTGTGTTTTTAGCTTATATCTTTATTAAAACCTATGTCGGTGAAAACTAGAAATAAACTCCTACAAAAATTTATAACTTTTACACTTAAAGATAAAAACATTTGTGTCATTTTATTAATTACAGAAATATGATAGTTCCAATTAATGATGGCAGAAAGCTCAAGCTCAGACAATTGAGCTTGTGTTGAGCTTAATAAAAACAATTTTTTACCATAAAATGTTTTAATTTTATGTAAGCATTGCATACATCTATAAAATATTTTTTTAAGAAAAAAAATAATAAAATTAATATTATTTGCAAGCTTTTTAGTTAATGTAAGCGATATTTTAATAGTAGTTATGATTTAAAAGTTAGAGTATGTAAAAATAAATTATATAACTCATATTAATTGTGAATTTTAAAATTTTTTCAAAAACATAAGCTCACCACTAAGCTCAAGTCCATTCATAAATTAGTAAGCTCAAGCTCAGGGTAACATTTTATTATTGAGCTTAAGCTTTGCATGTTAAAGCTCAAGCTCAGGAAAAATGAGCTTTCTGCCTTTATTAGTTCCAATGTAAAAATTTAGCTTTTGAATTACTTTTTCAAGCATAGTCCTGACTTAATGTCATTTGAACGGACATTTAAAATCAATTACGGGCTTGCAGTTCAAATGCCCGACATCGATCTTTCCTATTTGTGATCAACACATTATAGTGTTAAACAATTGTTTAGTGCATGTGATTCGGTTTATAACAATATTTTTTTAAAACAAATCAATTTCTTATTCATTTAGGTATACGCAAAAATAACAAATATTTTAAACTAAATTAATAATATAAGCAAAGGACCACACATTCAAAGAGAGCTTACTTTTCAAATCTCTCTCTCTCTCTCCTATTTTTGTCGATTTTAACTAACAATAACACCTTAAAGATTTTAGTTTAAAAGAACATTGTTTATCGTGCAATAGATACACGTGAGATTCAACAATATATAACGGGTATGAAACGTTATACTGGATATACCGTTATAGCTATACCGAATTAATGAGAATAAAGCAATGACAAGTTGTTTGTAAAGCGGAGATCGAATAGTATGGAATACACACGCAGCGTAAGTGGGTATTTTAAAATTTACTAGTATACAGTATTTTAAAATAATTAAGTAGTAAAGATGCACATTTTAATAGGTTAAATTTAAGAGTTAAAGTTAAGAACTAAGAGGTGTGTTAAAATTAAAGTTAATGATTTTTGTTCCCAGAGGTCACTCCCACTCAACCTTTTCATCTGAGGCCAGCATTTTCATCACATGACCTTTTGTCTCCTATAAAAGGGATCACACTTTCCATTTCTCTTCCTCTCGCTTCCTGGTCTCAAACACTTGAATAAAAATCCGATTTGTCAACTCATCAATGATGAGTTTCCCTCATTTAAATTTTTAATTTTTTAATTAAAATAAAGTTTTTTCATTTTGTTTCAATCAGTCTCATTCATTCATTTGTGACAACAAAGGTCACACTTTCATAATCTTTCAATTTAAAAAAGTGAGGATATCGGTTAACTCATTATGGCACATTGAAAAATGCCATTATATGATTGCTTTTCCCGTGTGTCTGTGTGTCTGTTCCCTTTTCCTTTAGTAATACAGTAGTAATAACTTTATTGAGGATTCAAAACTCTTTAACAAAACTCTTAGAACAATATGCCATCTTATGTGTGTTCCCCTCTTGTTGTAACCTTTATATAGTATAGAGTTTTCATGAATATTATATGAAATAAAGTTTTAAAAATAATTTTCTTATTATTGTTAATGAAATATTAAAATATAATTATTTTTTACATAAAAATTTTCTATGTTGTAAATTTTAATATATAGAATATTTTAAATAGTTAGTGTTTAATTCATATTTAGAATTTAAATTAAAATTTGGCAGGAAAAATGAGTTGACTTGGAGTTTAAATTTTTATCAGGTCAATATTAAAGTTGAATACGTTTTTAATCCGTTAAGGTTAGAGTTACAAGTAAAAAAAGTTTAAGAGATAAGTTTCAAAGTTAAGAGATTTGACTTTTAACTTTTGTGCATTTCTATTAAGAAGCGCGTTATTTAATACCTTTTTACTAACATATACATATGTACTTTGCTTTTCAAAAACTATTAATTATATATCAATTTAAAGCTAAGATGTGGAGAGTTTTTCTTAATTACAAGAAAATACTTTTAAATTAATTTATTTGAAAGTTTTTTACTCTATTAAACAAAATTTATGGAAAATATCTTCATATTCAACAGAAAAGCGATTATTTATTGTACTGTCTCATTATTAGTTTAATCAGCAAACAACATTTATTCATTAACGTTAATTTGAAATCATTCATAGCTTTAAATAGTTTAAGCAAAAAGTCATTAAAAAGCAAATTTTCCGTATTATAAAATAACATGCTTTATATAATTAATATTATTTTAATTAATTACATAATTAAAGTAAATTTCATATAATTGTTGACTTTTTTAAAAGTTCGCGCGCGAAAGTTTCATTAAGCTAATTATAAATCTCGAGATCAGTATGAATTAATATCTATTAAACAACCGTATCTATAATAATATTTAAATAGTTTTATTTTAAAACTATAATTTATAATCTATATATTAGTGAAACTATAAAAACAAAACTCATCAAAGTACAAAACAAACATGGAAAATATATGGAATATGTGCGCCAAACTTCTTCTAATACCATTAACAGCGATCATAAATAGCTTTTACATGTGTATAATAAACACGAAATTTATTAATATAATTAATTGCGAACACACTGAATACGATATAATGGCACCAATAGATGATTGTATGAAATATAATGACCAGTTTTTATTTCTTATTTTAGTTAATATATTATTTTTTCTGCTGAAATTCTCTCTCTGTCTATATATCTATATATATAGACGAAGAAACAAATCTTTGGCCATTATTTCTATCGGTTTGTGTACTAATTGGTGTCATATTATTGTGTATCATAATATGGTGTTCGCCGTGCATTATTGCCTGCTGTATCGCTTGCTGTATATTATGCAGAGATAAGTGCGATTCGCACCATTGTTCCGCGAATATTGCAAAAAATCGTTTGGTCGATGGTTCGTGTAAGAAAAACGATGAAAATAGTACGAGTAAAGCATAAAATAATCCCAATCGCCTATAAATTATATCATTTCGTATCGAATATTTAATTTCGTTGATTTTATTTCAATAAATATGTTAATGCGCTAATTTAATCAAATAAATTTATAGTTGAAAACTTATCGAATGAAGCGGTATTATAATCGCTGCATAAAACTGAATTAGTTATCTAATTAGCGTTTACATTAACATGATTACATTATAATGCGTAATTTAAAAGTGACAGATTGGCACATTTGATTATGGAAAATGGGGTTCACTTATGGTAGTAATTTTATTTTGGTATTAAATTTAGCTATTTTTGTTTGATAAAGTGAAAAATAAATAACACTAATTCAATTGCTTTGAATGTTATAACGCTAATACAATAATAGATTGTAGAATACTATAATTTAAAATTTAATAATTTAAAAATTAGCCAAAAAATTGATGTTTCATAAAATTACAGTAACCGATAATCTATTTAAAATGTCGCTGAAATTTCCCATTAACCTTTAAGTTTGCACTTTCAAAGTTTCGGGGTATTTGGTTGTTTGCAAAAGGTTTAATAGTATTGATGTGCCACGTGATTAAAGTATTTATTTTCAAGAATTGTTATTTTGTTGATTAGCCAAAAAATTGAATTTAACTTTTGGCTGTTCAATTGCATAGCTAAATGGCTTAATGCACGAGTATTTGTTTAATTAATTACCAAGAGTCATCTTAAAGCAAGCAATAAGAGAGTAAAAGAGTAAAAAAGAAACATATTAACTTGAAATTAGATATCAACGTAATTTTACCGTTGATTAACAATACTAATGGGTTTTTATCTAAAGTGCAGATTTTCGGATAGAGAGAGAGAGAGAGAAAGAGAGAGGGCACTTCACACTTAAAAATTAATGCCCAATAATTTATGGAGTGCTTTATAAAATGACACACATAAATGTAAGCAGTGCTCATTTATATATAATGAAAATATAATGGTACGCATTATTACGATTCATCGCATTAAATCACATTAGTTAAACAAATCATAAATTCGAGATTTCAGGAAAGCAATAGATGTGATTTTCATTTTGATTGTATGGGTGTATGAAATTTCGTAGAAAGTAATTTTTAATTAAACTCTAAAACTATGCGTTGCATATACTGATTAGTATTATTATTATTGATTTTGTGGTTATGTTTAGCTTATACAGTAAGAAACAAATGAAAATATGCAGTAATTTGCATTTTAGGAATATTATTTTAATAATTTAACTGGAAATCAAAAAGTATTTTAAAGCTTATGGATCATCATTAGGACCTCTAAAATTATTCGACTTAAATGTGCTTAAATAATGTAAAATATGCGCTTAAATTATTCCAGACTAGGATGGTTAAGAAGGGGTTATTTTCGGATTTTTCCAAAATCTGATGAAAAAATGTAAACTCATTGAAATTTAAACTATAATTTTTTGATTTTTTTTGCAAAAACTTAAAAGGGTTACAAAAAAACCTATCGTATTTGATGCTATTTTTGATTTTTTGTTCATAAGCTCGTGAATAATCATTCGATTTTGAATGACAATTTTTAGCAAAAACATAAAATATGTATAATGGCATTAAAATAAGCACGTTATGGTCAAATATACATTTTATGCACTATAATAAATTAAACAATGTACAATTAAATTAAAACCAAAGAAATACAATTAGTATAGAATAGATACATAAAAATAGAGTCCCTAATGATCAGATACAAACCTGTAGGGTTCGGGTTTCGAAAATTCTGTCGATTTACTAGTCTAATCTAGCAATCAAAGGCATTAAATGCAAAACGAAAATATATCATATATATAAATAATTTAATAAACGTAGCAAATGTTCAAATATAAATATTTCGTTTCACAGATAACTTATAAAATTATATTAAGCAACAATAAAAACCAATATATAATAATAATATGCGTCCATAAAATAAATAAAAAGCGAAAATTTATTTGACTTTTATTCTATTTTCATTTACAGGCTGTGGTTTGGAAAAAAATTGTTTTAAAAATTTCTGACACTAATAGTATTCATAAAATTCTTTCGGAGCAAAAACATTTTTTTTTGCATTGCATTTAAGCTTAGCGGTGATTCTACTCAAAAAATAATAAACGAGTAAATCTAATCTTTTGGTCAACAAAAATGTCAATGAGCTTAGATATTTTAGTTTTATGCATGTGTGCCCTACAGAAAAGTGCCTGTGATAGATAAAAGCCCAAATTTATTTCAATTTCATGCATTTTTTATTCCGACACACTCTCTCTCACACGCTTTTTTAGGTGTTGTTATTCCACATGAATTGGTCTATATTTATATTGCATATCTATGTGTGCCATCAGTCAGCCTCATATTGTTAAACAACAATGAGATTCAGGCAAAGTACGGTATCTTTTATTCACAAGTTATTCTGTTTCGTTGCCTAATTTTAGTGATGTTAGAGCTCTACACTGTGTGAGCTAATAAACAGTTTCATATCTATTCATGTTTAGAATCTGGGAATCCGTACCTTATTGTATAGCCTATACGAAATGTTTATATTATTTGCTGAATACATAAATATTATTAAATAAATAAAATCTAAAAAAATTGCGTCTATAAGATATTCGGTGAGAATTTAGTTGACCATATTCGTACCGTATTGGTTATACAGTACATTTTTAAAGTTTACGAAAAAAAGTTTGTAAAGGCTTAAATTAAATTTGAGTCTCTATTTGCAATTGAAAACGTCTTCGGATATAAAATGTAATTCGAACATACATACATTCCTAGAGAAATAAGGAATAAACTTAATTTGCACCGGTATATGATAGGTTCAGTTTTCTACACATTGAGTGAAAATTTATTGAAATACCGTTCACTTAAAGGGTTTATACGACAAACAAATATACGAAATAAATATTGATATAAAACTAACGCTCTCGTGGCATACTGAGCTTAGCTGCCATAGAAAGTATAAAACTAGCACTTAAAGTTCTAGTTTTTGAAAATATTCGCTCAAAATGTTTTGAGCTCATTGATTTGACCACATGTCCGTCTATAAGTCTTAAATTTCTTAATGGCTGTGCGCGCTACCATAAACTTTGGTAAATGTTTTAAACCTTGGTATAGATTGGCATCTTAGGGCATAATCTATCAAAATGTGAGCTCTCTGTGGATGTCATTGTTTGTCGCTTAAAACCTTTACGTTTAAACCCAATATTTTGAAATCTAGATGTTTTAACGCCTCAATATGGCTTAAATTGATATAAATGTGATATGAATATCATTATTAATATTGATAGATCAAAAATATTATATGCGTAACTTAATTTTGTTTTTATTTGTGAATTTGTGTGCACATTTACATAAATATAACATTCAATGGCGATGTTAGTAAAAATTTTATTGGATCGTAAACCCGATACTAAAACTTAAATTTTGTAAACGTAAAATATACACATAAATAGCAGTAAATATTTTATTATAAATGGTTAATACTAAAGTAAAACACTGGACGTGTTTCAATATATTAAATAAATGATCACTTAAAAGAATTTAGCAGACAGAAAAATTGTTACTTATTTAGAGCAGCTCAAAATTTTTGATTAATTTTTTAACAGTGATTCTAAACATAAAAATTATTTAAAGTGCTAATCAATCGCACTTTGAATTAGACATTGAAAAAAGATCTGGACAGAACAAAATAAGTTTGTGATTAAGAAACTTTCACTTTTGTAGAATTCGTTCGGAAAATCTGAAAGTTGAACTACACTTTTTCAAATTATATAAACCTAATTTTGAAAAATTTTAATACTATGTAAAATCTTTCAAGTTAAAAAATTAAGTTATGTTGGAGTGATATTATAATTTAAAAAATTACTTTTCTATCTATGAAAATTTTATGCATTAAATCAAGATTTTATATTGAAAAAGTAAAATACGTTTAGGAACTGGGTATAAACTATTAACTGTAACTAACAATACAGGACAGGACGGGTCTATAATTTTCTAAGTTTTTCCTCATCTATTTTGAATTATTAAGTGTTCTGTGTATATTCAGTTCTTAATTAAATATTACACGATAATGCCTTTTAATTAGAATTGACTAGGATTAATCATCACTTTCGACAGAGCAAAAATAAACGCAATAATAATTTAAATATTCGAAATTAAAAGTTCATAAAAACATTAAAATTTAAAACTATAAAAAGCTAACTAAAGAAATCAGAAAGTTATCTACAATACATTGACCACACAATAATACAGTATATACATCACACAACTGTTGTTAGTATGAAACCCACGTACAGTAAGTTACTTTAGTTACTTTTAGGCAAAATTCAAACGCAAACAATAGATTAATCCTTTAAAATTAAATTTTTGGGATTATTATTAATTGCAAGCATTTGTTTTTAAACTTATATTCAACGGTAGATATACTATTTATTTAGATATTTTGTTTTTAGGTAAGCTTATCAAAAATCATATATCTCAATCGCATTCGCATTTGTTGGCCCTAAAGTAATTTTACCTAAGCTTAGATGTAACACTAAAAACAACACTAAATTTATCTATGACTAACAGAACTATCTTGGTTTTTAAGGTCAAAAGGTCATCACATTCGATGTTTGTTGCTCGTCTCGCGGACATCTGTCTCTATCAATCTATGTCTGTTTCTAATTCTAATTTAGACACACACTAAACAGAAGGATTACTTTATTTCGCTACAAAAAAAACTATCATTCATTACATATTTGTTAATTCGTTTTATATTTTCAAGATAATACTAATTATGAATAGTAATAATTGAACGAGAATTTTTTAAAATCAAGGCACACATGAATAATTCTTCTTATCAGCGTAGCAAATATTGATTTATATTGGGTTTCCACTGAATATCGCAATATTCAAAAAAAGAGTTGATATAAAGATAGCAAACAGAAAAAAACCATTTTATAAATTAAATATAAGACTATAACACTCGAAACAATGATAGTAAATAGTTGTGCCAAACCTGCTAAACAGATTGAGTGCCACACACATCCCAATGAACATTATGCCCAAAACAATCATTATTGGGAGCATAGTAGTGCTCCCAAACTTTTCTGGCGTCGATTGCGAATGTGTCGTATTATCCACCGGTACATCATTAACTTTTTTAAAAGCAAAAACCATTATTAAAATTATTGCAATTAATCTTTTTTATTGGCAGCTAATTATTAAGCAGAGAAAAAAATTATGCGTATTTAGAAAATTAATTCAAAAAATGTTGCGATTTATTATGCAACGAAAGTGTTTCAAAAGTTTAACCATATATTATAACTATTACCATAAGAGTTGTTAATTTTATAGCACAACATCAATGAATTGCTATTAATGTTTCGCGTAAAGTTTGCTATGCAGTCACAGGCCGAGAGTCGACACTCGCTGTTATCAATATGTTTTTTGCAGTCTTCATCTGTCACACAATAGTCTCCCAAAGACTTTTCTATAAAAGAAAAAAGCACGTCATATAAGAAATAGAGAGCTTTTATTAAATTATAGCAAACAGAAGACAAAAACGACTGACATCATTATAGTATGTATATATCTATAACGTGGCATTAATAAAAATATAATGCGTACACGCAAATGTTGATATTTTCAATTATACTTTTTTTGTTATGTAACAACGGTAAGGTTAGAGTTTATTTTAGTTTTGTTTAAATAAATTGGCTTTATTTATGGTTAATAATACTAAAAAGGTGTTGTTTCTTGCGCCTTGAAAAATGTCGCATATTACCATTGAATATTTATAGTTAACCGATACATCTTTAAAAAAAAACTTGTACAAGACTTAATGCTTAATCAGATTATGGCATTTGTGGGCAATCAATAATTCAGTCGGAAGTAAACACGAGCTTAGTTTTGGCATGAATGTTCATTGCTTAAATCCTAGCTTAGCTCTTAGTATTGTTTAAATTATTTAAAAAATAGCCTTTAAATGCGTAGGCTTTGCCAAAAGCGGCTTAGATATTTTTGTTTATTTTTGTTGAAAGAAGATTAATCTAGAAAAGAATAAATTATTGTTTGCAAATATTTAGTTTTCAAATCCACTGCCAATCCATTACAGAACCCAAGATTAAAACTATCATTACAAAGTCAGATATTATGACCGTATCGATCTTGTTTAATATTGAACTGGAATGAGTGAAATGGTAGTGGAATTAAAAAAATGGTTAATGAACGTTAATGGAGTTTGTAATAATTTTTTTTAATTAGTTGAATCATTTTTTAATACCAATACCATTTCACTCATTCCCATTCCACTATTAAACAAGATCGATAGGTCATAGTTAGGGTTTTGAAAATAGTTAGAAAGTGTACAAAATCGTTTATTAATCGTTTCATAAAAAGGATTAAAATCGTTTGATAAATCGTTTGAAAAAAATTTAAATTTTAGTTACAAAAATGAGTTATAATGAACAATCATGTAATATGTTAACAATCATTATATTATCTTCACTTAATGTTCTTCTAATGTCTCTAAATAATGGATTATATTTCATAAAAGATCTTTTCATGTCGGGGGAAATTAAGGGTCAAATTCCACAATTTATTTTTTGCAATTAATTTGTCATCTTCTTGAGTGAAAGAAAATCATATCTGTTTAGTCAGCCTAGTATTACCCTTAAATTTTAAATTTACATAAATATTGTTATAAAAAATAGAAATCGTTTGAAATTTTTAAGTTCGCTTGATTTTTTAAAATCGTTTGAATCGTTTACTTTATATTTAATTATTTTGGTTCTACATTTCATATAAACTTGTTTAAAATGAAATTATAACGTTTTAACGAATTCGATAATTAACGATTTTCAAAGCCCAAGTCATAATATCTGACGTTGTAATGTAATTTTATTAAAGTTAATTTTCTCTTTCTTCGTTCTCTCGCTCCCAACAATGCTCGTGCTTTTTAGAAAATAATGCATTATTTAGACATTAGAAGAACATTTTATTGAAGATAACATAAAGCATTGTTCATTATAACTCATTTTTGTAACAAAAATTTAAAATTTTTTCAAACTATTTATCAATCGAATTAATCAACGATTAATAAACGATTTCATACAATTTTTCTAACTGTTTTCAAAGCCCTAATAATTATTAAAGCTTGAAATCAGCTTACAGTATAACTTGTCTGAAGAGAGGAGAACTGCAGTTAGCCAAAAAGGTATTACTGTACAAAAGTTTGTTTTCAGTCAGCAAGTTATTGTAACATAAAATTTTAATAGTTATGAATCTAGATAGTTTAGATAAACTATCCGCAACTTTAATTCAAAGTTTTCTAACATTTTTGTTGATTTAAAATTGTCGAAAACATTTTTAAATGCAGTAATTTATATTATTGAGACTTTTACAAAAAAAACCGCTACAGTTTAAATACCGCGGGCAAGAAAGTCGTTGTGATTGTTACGGCAAACTAATTTTTTAATTCCATTACCATATTCCAGGGTAATGGAACTAAATTTTCGTTCAATATAATAAATCTTTTAATGTCTATAACTTTTTAGAGTTTGACTTAAGCGTTAATGCACAAATGAATATGGTTTTTATCATTTATTTTTATTTTTTAAAATCGATTTCTAAATTGAGTGATAATTGAAATTAAAAGCTTTTTGAAAGTGAAATAAAATTATTTAAAAAGTTAAGTTGGAAAAGTGAAGTGAAATACGTATGATTTGTGCATTAATAATAACGGTTCTAAATCGGAATTAAATCGAGAACATCAAACACACTTTGTATTCATAGATTTTTAAATTTTTATCTTATTGATTTAGAACCCATTTCAAAGATAGAAGGCAGGCAAAGCCACTGAAAACTTACAGACAGCCAGATTTTGACAAAATTAGCTCGATTTTTCTTTAATAATCGAAATAAAACTAAAATCAAAATAATGAATCTAAATATTTATTGAAATTAATAGCTTGAATAATTGTACACTGAAGAGATATTATTTTTGATCTATACACTCATGATAAAAGACTATTTGGAAACTCATTCAGCGTATAGCGTACAATAAATAACCCGAATGGTTGCATTTAAAACACAGCGAATGAGAGTATTTTTAAATGTCAGTTTAGGTTGTTCACTATGAACTCAAATCACAACACTATTTTTAATTTATTGTTTTGCCAAACATACTTTTTTCTTTTGCCAATCTTTATAACGGAAATAAAGATAAAAATAAAATAAAATAATAAAGAAAAAAGTTATCCCAATTGTCATCTAAAACAACGCAAACATAAGAAATTAAACGCAAGAAAGCAAGAATAAAAATTTTATAGCCCTATTCAGATCTAATAGTTTCTGAAAAAAGTATTATTAGCGGTGTTATTAGTTCAGAATTTTTAAATAAATTTTATACCCCGAAAAATTAAAACATTATCCGAATGATTACAGTATTGTATTTAAAAATATTTTTTAGTATAGAAATTCACATCAAACAATCGCATCAAACAATCGTATCTCAATCTTAATCAAATATTAACCTCTTCAATACTAATGGTCTAAATAAACCTTGTTTACAAAACATAAAACAATCGAAACAAAACATTGCGTACACACGAGAACTATTGCTATACAAATATAAATGGGGTTTCAGCTAAATTGAACGAATAAAAAATCAGAAACAAATAGTCTAATTCGGCATTTAATCAAATCAGGCATAAAAACACATAATAATAAATTACCCATTGATTCTGTACAGGATTGTGACACGAAGGTCTAGGAAATAATATGGAATATACTCCCAATTTCTTCTCTTTTCTCATGGGTAACCAAATTTTTCCGATTTGTGAAAAATTTATAAAAATTTTATTAATTTCTATGCAAAATTATATGAGCATCTCTTAATACAAGCACATAACGTATATTTATTCGCGTACAGTTTTATTCGGCGAATAAATAAAAACAATTTCGAATTTTAAAATCTATTTTGTATTCGCGTTTTTAAGAAACTCATTTTTGATTTAGTTTTTTATTCTCTTAAAGTACATTACGAAACAGACAATTTAGCCGACTATAGTCATTTAAA
This sequence comes from Phthiracarus laevigatus, assembly GCA_034700185.1. Lineage (NCBI taxonomy): Eukaryota > Metazoa > Arthropoda > Arachnida > Sarcoptiformes > Phthiracaridae > Phthiracarus > Phthiracarus laevigatus. Next base: position 18,608 of record JAQIXJ010000018.1, on the reverse strand, counting down.
CCAACGAAAAAAACAAAGGAAAATTTTTTATTCAAACATTCGAAAATCTTATAGATTACGTTGAATTCATATGTTTGTTATGCTTATGGAATAATGTAGCTTATTTGAAAATTGAAATTTACTTTGCATGCATAATGCATTACGCAATTTAGTTAGATAAAAATTGGACACTTCCTAGTCTATATTGCTTTCGATTTAAACTTGAATATTTTATTTTTACAAACATAAAACTATGCAAAAGGATGATGACATAGTTAACCTACTTTGTTTTTTTGAAGGTATTAAGTTACCCACTTCCGTTTTTTAGTCTAGTATTTATTTTTTTAAATTCACTTAAATCGATTTCGAAGAAATATTTTAAGTTTACATTATTATATAGCAAAGCATAAGTTGACAAAATTAAATCTTCAAAATTTTCCGTTAAAAATGATTTCCAAAATTATAAATTAAAGCGCTTAACACATAAACATAATTCAATATAGCTCAAAATTCTGTAATCGGCGTGTCATTTATAAATTAGATTTCATGGCGCATTTTTATTAATTTTTTTTGCGTTTAATTAATGTTTTCTAAAAAAGGCTTGCCTTAAAAGAGCAAAGAGTAAAAATCGAATTCTTTTATATTTCGCAGTTAAGTGTCATTACGGGAGTTGTTTAACTAAAAAAACATGATAAATGAATGCGTGATTTGGCTAAAAAAATAGATACACACAGACAAACACATGCATACACTGAATGATCAGCGATAATCTGATCATAATAATAAGTACCAAAATGTTTTTTTTGTTCGGGAAAAGCAATATTAACTGATGCGTACGCAAAAAATACGTTAAAATAATAGTGCGGTAATCATTATTTTGCCTCTTCTTTTGATTGTGAAAAAATAAAAGAATTCTAATAGCTTCATGAAAATGATTTAACAAAAAAGAGTAGTCTAATGAGCGTTTCTCTAACATTTTTCTGATGAATCTATTTAAAACTATACCACAAAAAAACTAAAAAATACAATTTCATAGGAATAGTACTGGATTTGAATAAGTGAATAATGATATTTTGGAAAAGAAAAAAAGAGGAGGAAAAAATTACATTTAACAACACTATTAATTTGAGTAACATTAATTATACAGTATTACTGTTTTATCTATAAATAGTCTATACCACAAACCCGTAATCATGTCGAGCATTAGATAAAAATTTTAATTTTTTTTCTTCGCGAGCTCACAAATACAGGGCATGGAAAATTTCAAGCCGAAATGAAAACCAAACACTCGAATATTTATTTGACAGATAAACAGCACGTCGCGGATAAGTTTTCAAAACCTTGGTAATTTCCAATGTACAGCAATAACGAAGTGTTCCCAACAATGAAACAAACAAAAACGGCGATAAAATTAGCAATGCGTTCGACATAAAACGCTATAAATAAGTTTACGATTATTTACAGTTAATTCCCTCATTGATTAATTTTTAATTATCCGCCACAGAAAACAGCTTTCGAATTAGTTTAAATGATAAAAAGCTTTCAGTATTGATTAGAAAAAGATAAAACAAGAAAAAAATAAAAATTTGCGCAAAAATAAATTTTAATGAAATCAATAATAATTGATTCAGACGAAATGGATAGATAGATATACAGCGCGGGTTTTTTTCAGCTCAAAACTGCACACATCGCTGTCAAATTCATTAATGATGTTTCCTGCAAATCATTTATTTTGATAAATTATTATTACGCGTCGGATATTACAATGCGACTATGATTATGTGTCTTGTTTTTTTCAAAAAATAAAATAAATATAATGTAGATTAACTAGGCTTTAGATTTTTGCTATCACTAGGTTATATTTTCCACTAAAAATGCGTTTTATCTATGAAATTCAGCTTTTAAATTGTTATCTACGTAGCGAAAACTTTTTTTATGAATATACTGCATTGTATTTTAGAGATATCTTGAAAAATCTGACAAACTGAAAAAAATTACAATACCAAATTTTTAGCTCACTTTGCTGATGGTTCATCGATGTGCTTTCGTGTGTATTCCCTCCAAGATTTAACTAGTTTGCTACGATGTGGTTTTAAAAGGTAAGTGTACTACTATTTGATGAAGTAAGTGGCCATAGGGTATCATATTTAAACAATCTAACTCTATCTGAATTTTTTATTATTTTGAACAGCTTGATTATTATATGTATTGTCTTTTTAATCCGGTATCAATCTATCTATAAAATAAGTTGACATTTATAATGTCCAAATAGTAAACATTTTTATTAATTATTTGCTCGCAATTTATAGCGAAACTTTACAATAGCCCTAACATCTTGATATGACAGCTTTCTGCCTCAGATTTTCTAGAGATAGTTTAAACTTGCAGTGTGTGTGATAAACTTCAACTTAATCTGGTTGTAAGTTTAAAACATCATTACATCGAAATCTTAAACAAACATTGTGGATCACACAAACTAAGAGAAGTAACTTGTAATTATAACTAAAATTTGGTTATAAATTAAAGTGCAATATAAAAACTAATTAATTATTGCGTGAGAGTATAATTTCAATATTTCATATTTAAAGTTAAAATTTCATATGCAATTCAAATAAGCCACCTCTCGTTGAATAATTGATTCAGTTTCGTTGCAAAGATTCATATTTTCTATAACCGTAATATAGGTTGAATAATTAATTTGATATTTAATCAATAATAATATGAAAAATCAGAGAAAATTTTGCAGTTTTTAATGTTTAATGATAGGCACAAAATTTTCTTCGTGTCTCGTCCGCATTTATTTCGAGATATACATGCGTAGTGCATAAATAAATAATCATTTATGGCTCAAATTTCAATGATACTGGTTTTAAAGCCCCAAATATATTAAGAAAACGAATATTTGTCAAAATTTAATGCGCCGTTAAATAAATGTTCTCCGATTTAAAAGATATTTTTTTAATGTTATGATAATAAATCTCCGTTTATGCGTCAGGAATCAAATCTAGTTTAAATCCCCAAAGTTATTGTGTCTGAATTATTCAGCGAACTAGTGAATTATAAATTAATAATACGACGAAGAATCGGCATGTTTATGATGATCAAACAAAAACTTATTGGTCGTTTACTTTTTCATTTAAATTATTAATTTAATTTATTTAAAAAATCGGAAAATTTTGAGTTTTTAAATAATAAATACTTGATTTACGCATATGATTATCAATTATTCACTAATCAACATCGGAAACTTTTCCGAAAATTTAACAATGTTTATCAATAGTCAATTATAAGTCAATTATTAACGTACTCATAATCACAGCGATTTTGTTTGCTAAGAATTCTTTCTGTTAAAGTTTTTTTCCCTAATTTTCTAACGGTCTATGGTATAGTCTCACAAACTTCAAAAACATAATATTCAAAAAATACAATCAATTATAACCCATCAATCTTTAAAAACAGTAGAATTTCTTACCTCCAGTCTGTTTCTCGGCTTTAATATCAATATTCAATATTTTGGTTGAACTTTGAACATCCTTTAATTCCGTTAAATTATAACTGTCCATATTAATTATATGTGCGCAAAATGCCAACAAAAAGCAGATAATTATTAAGTAATGCATCGAAGCGATAATAATAACGTGGTTTCCGATACAAATTTAATAAAATGCACTCATTTTGTTAAATTAAACAAAACTTAATAAATTTAAAAATCGATTCGTTTGAGTGTTCAAAACTCATCGGACTTCACCAATGCTCTATTTTAATAAACTAAGTTAATAGAAACTATTTACGGATGGCGAATATATACTGTGCAATATTATTTGCTATTACATACCAGCGCAATGAATCTAATGTTTAATTTGGTCATACTTTTTCGAGTGGTATCCAAAAATATAAGATGTAATGCGTGTTTGGGCGCATGACAATCACTGTTATGTGATAAACGCATTTCGCATTTTGGCTCAGCCTTATAAGTTATATAACTCTTAATTGTTGGTTAACATTTGTATAAAATTATTTTTTGTTGAAATTAAAATAAATAGACTTTTAATCCTACCAGCTTAACAGCCGTCAGTGTTTAAGCATTTTTCTATTGAAAAAAATCACTTGAATATAATCTCAGTTCCAGCGCATAGTTTTTGAGCCGATTCTGATCACTTTTGAAATTAATCGCGCATTAATAAACATACATATTATTCGCATAATATCAACGTTTAATAACGAAACCAGATTCCAAAAGTATGTAAACATTTACATACTAACTAATAGGATTTTAAAATCTATTAACTAACGGATTAATTTTATAGAATTATGTCATTTAAAGTAAGTGAAAAGTATTTATTGATTAAATTATCTTAATTTTTCCTATCTATTCTAACGAATTTAACTAATTTATACGTACACTAAACGATTTTAATTATTTATAATTAACGATTTATAGAAAATTAATCCACAAATGCTAAAATCAAAGATAGTGCAAATTATTTTACAATTCACTTCTTTGATTGTGTGGTAACTATTATTAAATGAAATAAATGAATTTGTAACACATAGAAATCAGTTCAGCAATCACACCACAGTTCAACTGCACAGCAATCGTATTTATTATCACACGTATATAAATTATAAATTAAGAATAAAGCAAAATATTTTAATTTATTGATAAATTTTTTAAAAATTAAGTCAACATTTAGCATCATTTTGATCTCGCCCATCACTATTAACATCCATCAGTGATGTTGAATCGTCTTCCATATTAGTATTTTCGTTATTTCCATTATCTTCGGTTGCTTCCAATTTGTAGCGACGAAAAAATCCTAACTATAGGTGAAAATTAATAGTTTTTATGGTTCATTTCTACGATAAGTGTTCGGTTGTTTAATTTTTTTTTATTTTATCAAACTTTATATTTGAAAATCTATTTAAAAATAAAACCTAAAAATCCCATTGAATAAATTTATAAATAAGAAAAAATCGTTTTATCAATTATTTAAAACTAACAGAAATAATTACATAACTAATTCGGAGAAATAATTGCAATGGAAAGTATAGGATTACACTTACGTGTATGAGCGCTATAATAATGGGAAGCAAAATAATAAGACCGGCAACAATGCTAGCAATAATGATCCAAATCAGTTTGTTTAACTCGATTTCTTTAGGCGTGAGATCAGCCTTTTTGAATACGATTGGAACGACGTCTGTGGACGTGATATCGCTGGCAGGCATTGACGCCAATTCCTGGTCTAAAACAGTTGCCGTACTATTCAACACAACTACAAATGTGTCGTATTTTTTGCCATAAATCGACTCAATAGACGATACGTTGATTGCGGAATTAAAAATAAATTGAGCGACTTGTCTGTCGTGGCCGAAAGGTCCAGCGAAACACTCTAACTTGTAGCACGTGATTCTTCCAGAATCGCAATTCTTTTGGATGAAAATATTTGAAAGTAATCAATTTTGTTTTATTTTAACCTCGTTTCCGAAAATATTTTACTAAAGCACGTACGAGTATAAAAGTATTCTTATCCTTTTGATGCGCACTTAACTCCAGATCCCATTTCGCATCTCGTTTTCTTCTTCTCGCGTATTTAGTAGCCGTGATTTTTGACGAATCGGGTAATGCATTGGTACCCGCACTTTCTGAGTGGCCATCAGCCGGTAATATGGGAAGTTGTGTCAGCGTGCGATTACAATTAACCGAAACACCTTTTAAAGCCTGAAACCACATTTTTTGTAAATGTCAATAAAAGTTACCATAAAAATTTATTGAACAGAGAAAGATACCTCAACGTTGGGCCGAAATAATATCGGTTGTTGCTTAATAGCGCCGGCGAATACTATTTCTATAAAAACAGCGTTCACGACACTCGAATTATCTTTAATTATTTGAAACGAAGACGCAAACCGAACGATATCGCTCCCTCTATTTGCTTCGCTGTCGTATAAAATTTCGGATTTAGACGCTCGACTAGAATTAATTAACTTTAGTCATAAGCGATTTAAAAATAATTAAAATTATAAACACTGAGACATATACCCAATCAATTCAATGCTAGCGCTTCTTCGTATATCCAGCGTATAATTCGCTGTTAATCGACTTTGAGGCGTGAGTTCGCTGGCAGTGGTCACTTCGACATTGAACTCAATTTGGCTAAGCCAAGCGTCGAGTTTGGTTAAGTCAAACGGTATGCTTAGACGCGACACGCCATTAGTCTCCAGAGGATTGCCGGCATCGCACTCAATGGACGTGTGTCGACCGTCACTGTCGTGACTAGTTTTCGGTAGTTTACAATTAATGTCCTGTTTCAGAACTTCTAATATCGGCTTCGTATTCACTAGTAATTTAGTGAGATATGATTTTTCCCCATAATTCATAACATATATCAATAGCGTTATATTTTTATGCAATCCTTCGATTACGAAATCATCATAGGTTTGTATTTGCCTATTATTTAGCAGCATAATTACGTTGAGATCGATAGAAGACAAGCATTTTTTATCCGATCCGCAGCCAGTTTCAAAAAGTAACTATTGATTTTAAAAAAAGCAATTTAATCTCAGATACTATAGTAATTAAGCCTAGAAATTTCAACTATATTACTTCTTTTTCGGCTGAGTTTTTGTCAGCTATAATTGGACACTGGGAACAAAACGAATCCGAAGATTGCGTGAATACGAGATTGTAGGACAGGGAAAATTGTATCGGTGTGAACACGTCATCGATTTTCGATTTATCCTTATAGTGGAAGACAGGAAAACATGTAACAATACGCAAATAAAAGTTTGATCGATTATTAACTTACGTAAAGATAAACAGTGATATTATTGAAACAAGAAAAGTCTGTGTTGGCGCTGACAGTGACATTTTGGACGATAGCAGACAGTTTGCGATTGTTGGCCACCGCATAGCATCGCGGCGTATCTGCCCTTCTATTGTCTAATACTAATTCGGTTTTGATTACTTGTTTCGGCGACACATACTTTCCGTCGTATTTGATGCAGTATGACAATTGAAAACATGGTACAAATTTGGATTTATTGTCCGGTTCTTGACACGACTTATCGTCGAAATCGATTTGCTCTTTACTCAGATTGATTATCAGACTTACTTTTGCAATCGGCTTTGATCTTTGAAGAGGAAATTAATTTAATAGTCCGATACATTAGGTTTTTAAAGGATCGAGGTTTCAGAGAAATGCGAATAAAATTAGAAAAGAAAAACAAAAAAGAAAGGACAACAAAAAAAATGAAAAATTGATTTACAAAGCATTTAATATTTATATAAATTTTTTATCTGACTTGTCAGATATATGGATTTGACTATGTCCATCCATCCGTCTGTCTGTCCGTCTATGCCCTTACTAGGATACATCCCGTTGCTTCGCGCAACACTTATATTAATAAAGGGATATTTTTCAATATGTTATAAAAGGGATTTCGACCGATTTCTTATGTTACTTAAGGGATTTTCAGGTTAAATAGACCAAAAAATGGGGTCAAATAGACCAAAAGTATGGTCAAAATTGGCATTAAAATGGTCAAAAATGGCCAAAATTTCGTCAAAATGAACAAAAATTTGAGAAAAATAGGCGAAAATACACATACAAAACGGCCAAAATTTAGGTTAAAAATTGAGTGGCATATGCCGCTTTTTTTTGTTAAAATAGTAATTTTCAGACTCAATATTGCTAAAAAAGACCAAAAAAACTGGCCAAAATAGGCAAATTTGGGCAAAAATGACCAAAATTAATAATAAAATTTGAGTGGCTTATGCCGGGTTTTGCTGTATAGTGATTTTTAGACTTACAAGGGCAATAAAATACCAAAATTGGTAAATTTAGGCTAAAATGACAAAATTTATTAATGATAAAAGTGGCATATGCCGTTTTTGCAGTTTAAATAGGAATTTTTAGGCTCAAAATGGTCAAAATCTAGTCAAAATAGGGGAAATTAGACAAAAACGTCAAAACTCATCTTAAATATAAAGTGGCATATGTCGCTAATAAGCGATAATAAATTGATTTGTATTTGATTTCATATGCTTTTAACATAATATTTCCCTTATAACAGAAAATATAATATAAAATAATGGAATCGAGCCAACGAAAAAACCGAGCGACCGTATAATATCTTAACTTTATAGCAAAGTCAAATATTATGGCCGTATCGAACTTGTTTAATATTAATTTTGCTTCTATTATTAAAATTATTTACAGAATTATCGCAAAAATAGTTAATTTTTACTATATTGTGAACGGATAATGGCAAGTGTTTTTAAAACAAATCCACGAAAGGAAGATATGACATATTTGAATTCAAAACATTTTTAGAAATAGATTTTATTGAACGTTACGGTGCGTTTTATTTTACCTCAATAGAATGGCTTTGTTAGACAGGTAAGAACCGATCAGAATATCTGGATAATGGTTACCATCAATGTCTTTGTTGCTTGATATGCTAATTCCAAAACCGCGTAAATTTAAATATTTAAAATCTGTTTTTGCTGATATTCTCTTCGGACAAAAAAAATAATACGTTGTAATCAATAAATATTTTGTGAACTTAAATTACTTGCGAAAATGGTGAAACTATTCCTAGTCTCGATCCATGGTAAATATAAACAACTCCACTGCCGTCTTCATATGGGGCGCCGATTGCGATATCTATATATCAATTAAATTATCGTAACTCATAATATAGAAATCTGTAACCAAGATTATAGTCTATAAATTATTCTCACCGTTATATCCATCATTATTAATATCTCCTAAATTCGCTAGAGTTGTGCCGAATCTAGAATCGGCCGAATCAGAACCGATAAGAATTTTCGGGTCATTAAAACCCTATAATTAAAAACATTTCGGTCAAAAGTTTTCCAATAATGCTATTTGGAATTACACACATTTCCATTGCTTGAATAGACATAAACTCTTCCTCGATCGTTAGGCGAGTAAAATGGAGCGCCAACTAATAAATCGGTGTACCGATCGTTATTGATATTCACGGCCAGCAAACTTGCGCCAAAATATTCTCCAAATTTGGTGCCGTCTAAATAGCTAAACATAACCGTAGTGTCCGCGTGATGATCATTATTGCCCAGATTATAGATGTATACCTAATTTTAAATATATTTTATTTTTTGTGAAAATTTTTGTTCCGTAATTTTCTTACTCTTCCACGAAAATTGTAATCTCTAGGCGCACCCGAAGCGATCGACGTCTGTATTCCTGCCAGAAAGTGACCGCTAACTATAGCGTAACCGAAATATGATTCTTACGCGCGAAAAAATAAAATTTCCGTAAATTAACTAAATGGGGAAAAACATTTTGGCGTTTGAATAATTACCGGGTTGAACGTAAGAAACTTTGTCAACGATGTATTTCTCCCTAACAAATGTTTTCGATTGCCTCGAGTCAAGCGAATCAATTTCGAGGAACGATCCGCGCCATTGAAAAAATCCGGGACTGCCTAAAAATAGATGATTTCCGTTCTGTAATGTGTGTCAGTCAGGAAAAAAAGAGAAAGAGAGCTAAAATGTTAAACCAATTTAACCACATATCGTTCATCTGTACTTATTAGTGAATAGATTTAAAATACTTCGCTAAATGAAGCTGAAAATCCACTCATAGCGTGAGAGTAGTAATAAGTGCCATATTTATACTGAAGGCCTGTAAAGAATTATACGTATCATTAATATCGGTCTAAAAATATATGGTTAACTCACTGATGTCGGTCAATGGGAACATTCCAAGAGGCTGTGCATTCGTCCTCTGCTGTATGTCAAATAGAAAGCAACTTCCAGTTGGGTTCATTTGGTCGTTATAACTGGTTTCAAAAGTCCAAAGATGAGCACAAATAGCGGTTTGCTGGCTATTTGGTCGCGACACGATATTACCGCCCAGAAACATATTCTTAGTTGGTCTCACGTACGGATCAGCTGCCAGCCATCGCTGCGAATTTGGTGGGGATATTCCGGCTACAATTTATTTGTTATTAGACTTAGAGTAACCATAATTAGTGTTCAAAAATTATTGGGACAAACCATAGTTCATATTAATTTCGCGACATCTTGTATCGATGTCGTCCTCGAATTCACATATAAATACCGTTCCGGATTGCTTAACGCCATATAATGTCGAATTGGCTTTTGGTGCTCCTATTATATATCTATCAAATATTTTTTAAATAGTATTTTGGATTTTTTCTTTTTGAAATCATTTATATTTTTATTTTTTTTAAATTAATTAATTCTGATTACGAAAAAGATTTTTTAAATAAAAAGTTAACAAAAATTAGGAATTTCTGTCCAAATAATTTAAAACAGAAGCAACTGAGTTAAGCAAAAGTAAAATTTTGTTATTCCCTTGTACTTCTTTAGTTGAAAAGAGTTTTGCGTTTTTATAACTCACAAATAAAGCATATCGTTAATCGATGGATCTTCTATGATAATTTGGAAAAAGGCAATTTTTTCTAAAACTGTCTCTGAACAAAAATTTGGTCACAGAAAATGGTAGATGGGAAAAATATTTTTAAAAAAGAGCAAAAAAATTTTTGTCAGTTCGTGAATTGTAATACAATCACAATCTACAATCACTGTGTACTGTATAACAAAACTCAAAGCATTCACCTTAAGTATTTAAAGATATACAGCATATCCGTATATGTAGTTATAAGTTTTGTTTATTATTAGGTTTCATGATCTAAGTAATAATAATCATCCCATTTTCGTGCTTTACACTAATCAAGGTATGTCTAATAAATAATTACGTTAAGTATTTACTTAGTGATTGATGTGTAAAATATACAGTACTCTTTGCTCTAATGTTCAGATGTCATTGAAGGTAAATAAAACTGGCGAGAGTGTTACACATATCACTAATATAATAATCAATATAAAATCGATATATAAAGATTTATTTAAAAGACGAAAAGAATTTTGATCAGTTTCCAAAACTATATAATATTTTCCCTTTATTTCAAAAAAAATTTACTCTTGAATTTACAAGATTTGATGATCGCTCTTATGAAGATTTGTATTTAAACTTATTTTTTATCTTTTTATTTGACTTTGCAGAAGTAGTTATATTGTTTTAGTTTAGTCAGTCTCTCTGCCTGTCTGTCACACTCTACTAGTAATCATCCCATTACTTTGCATCACATTATCTTATATAAATAAAGGAATTATCTGCTTTATATTAATAAAAAGATTTTAAGGGTAAAAAATGTCCAAAATCCGACCAAAAAATAGTCAAAATTAGGTTAGATAGCTCCCGTTTTTATTGTAATATCCAGAGCATTAATGGATAAAATCCGGTCAATAATGGTTTCAATCAGGCCAAAATGGCCAAAAATCCTGTTAAAAATGTCAAAAATAGGTGTCGGTAGCTTTTCGTTTTTATAGTATTAATATGTGAAATAATGCACAAACTCAGCTATAATAGCCAAAAGTATGGTGGAACCTCCGCTTTTTAATTTTTATAATAAGAGATTTTACGGACTTATTATCTTCCTAAAGGGACACTCTCACCAATAATGCGAAACATGGGCTTAAACCTAGTAATAATTAAATTTTACATTATAAAGTCAGATATTATGACAGTATCGATCGTGTTTAAATTAATGTATTGTATATGAAAATCAACAAATATAACATAAATCAAAAATTTAAATAAAAGAATAAAATATGTAAAATATTTTAGCATAAAATAAAAACAAGAACATGAGCTCATTTTTTCTAAGGTTAATGCATACTTATGTGACAAGTTGATTTTTTACCCAAAATAGTAAAATCCCTTTATTAATATAAGAATTCGGTGAAATCAATTTATTAATATAAAACTGCGAATACACGGATGGACGGACAGACATAGTTAAATCTAAAAATTAGCTAGTGAAAGTGAGAGTGAACTAACATTTAGAGAAATTGAGCTAAAAATATTCTGGTTTTATGAGTTAAGTGTTATTGGTTAGTTCCGAATTGTTTTAATTTAGTTTGGATGAAGTGAAAATTTTTAAAAATTAATTTCACTCGATAACAAGTAATCATAATTTTTGACCTTTTTAGTTGTGTTTTTATCTTTCAAGTACATTCTCTTAATTACATAACATTAATTATAGACGTAATTCAAGTTATGTGCTATTTAAAGAATAATAATTAATGGTATAACAGAAGCTTATTTCTTGTCCTCAGTTCGATATGAATCACAGTTCGTGCCGTTAATTATAAGAATAACAATGTTGATCAAAATTTTCAAGCATTTTATTAGTTTCAAAACTATGAAAACGAGTTCAGTTTGATAGAAGTTTAATTCAAAATGCTCTGATCAAAGCTATTATAATCAATATAAGTTAATGATTTGAACGGAATGCTCTTCAGTTAAAAATTATCTAAATGGATACCATTCAACCAAATAAGTTATTGCCTCATAACTTGGTCATTAAAACGGCTGGAAATCATTTTTACAAAATTGGTCTATCAAATTTTGAAATTAGTTCACCAAAACGATTCAAAATTTACTCAAATTTTACATTTAAAATCATAGCTCTTACTATTTTATTGCTTCGATCTTTAATGTCGATAATTAAAAAGCAAATGAATCCAGATTTTTACGTATTCATCGGAGATTTTTGTTATTTTATTAACATACGATATCAAGGAAACCTAATTTTAGCCGAATTTTATTTATTAACAATCGTCAACCAATTAATCCACTATTGTTATTATAAGAACCAAATTTATCCAAGTTATATGAAACCGTTTCAAATGATGTCCGGCCTCATTTCACCGGAAAGTATCGGACTAATCAATAAAAGAGATATCTATAAATTGCTAAAACTGGCAAAGCAATTATTTAAACTCGTAACCGCTGTATTGAATTCAGCTCCATTTACTAATTTTATAATTAATTTCGTTACAATAGCGATGGTATGTGAATTCGAACAGATATTTATTTTTGTGATTCCCTGGTCCCTGCTATTCGCTTATGGTAACTGCTATTTTGCGTACATAATCATTTGGCAATTTGTCTACTTTTACTTGCTTTGCTATTATTTGAAACTAAAACTAATAAATACTAACACTAAATTACAAAATAACTTAAACAATTTAAAACTTTTGAGCAACGATTATACGGATTATATACTTAGTTCATTGCAACAAATCTATGACGAAATTCAAGAATATAACAGTAATTATTGGTCAGAATTTGCTTTTTGGCTCTATCTTATTCTCTCTTCTATTGTTTCGCTACTAATATATAGCGCTATTTATGGAAATATGATCTTTTCGAGCAGATTAGTTCTCTTATATACTACTATAGTATTGGCGTTGATTCTAATAGGATTTCTTATTGTAGCGTCTTCTGTATATTTTGAAGCTAACAAGGCATATATTTTATTGAATAAATTATTTATTAGTAATAAATATGCGTCACTGGAATCCAAAATAAAGGTTAGCATTAAATGAGAGGAGAGAGAGAGAGAGTCGGAAGGGTCTAAACCCCCATAAAATGAAACTTCCAAGGGATTTTCCGAGATTAAACACATTTAAAACATATCCTTATACAGTATAATTTCTGTGTTTTTGTTTAAATTGGTTTAATATGATCTGCTTTGAATTAATTTTGATTTGATTAAATCTGTTCCTATAGCTATCTTCATTTATAGAAAGAGTTGGTCAAAAGAGAATAGGATTTTATTGTTGGAAATTGTTTATTATCGATAATTTCCGTTTTTATGAAGTATTATTTTAAATACAATCTGTACACTTTAAAAAATAATCATTCACAAGTAAAAATTGTATTAATGTAAGCTACTTTTATACAGATTTTAGCACTAATCGGGCTTTGTTTTCTAAAAATCGTGGACATTTCGCCATAAATTCCTGGAAATTTGTTAAGCTTATTGCAATCTGTTGTTTAAAACATACAAAAACAAATTCTTACTGAATTAAATTCCAACATTTTGCAACATAATACAGTCAAATGCTATTGATTGTCTAAGTCATTCATAACTTTGTCTAAACCATCGCACATGTGGTCATGTTTTACAAAACTAAAGTAAAAGCGTCAAAATTTTTATTGCTATGCTGAAGGAAAAGAAATTTTTTGTAAAGAAGTGAAAGGTTTACAAAGCATTGCAATAAAAATTTTGACGCTTTTATTCTGCAATAAAATAAAATAAAAAAGTTATTCAAATAACAAATACTTATTTTAAAAAGTGTATCCAAATAACTGAAGAATGTAACAAAAATTTCACGAAGATAATTTGATTGATTTCAATAAATTTAATTGATTAAAAAAATACTATAAAATTGAAAAAGAAATAAAATAATTATTTATTACTGTAAAAATTACCTTAAAACTCAAATTTAAATAAATTCAAAATAAAATTTGCGAACATATTTTTCTGAAGTTTTTATATAACCAGTTATGACCGATTTATATTTTTTATCGCGACCGGTAGTGAACAGCTCTACAAATACAATCCATATTACGATTTAACAGACGCTTTATAATCTTTAATTTCGTTTAAATGTTAAGTTAAATTAATGTCATCAATATTTAATATTTATTCAAATATATAGTTTGAATCAAGTGATTCCTTTGAAAAAATGGGTCGTTTATTAACGATTTTCTAACTTTTCATATATTTAAAATTGAGTTTTGAAGTAGTAATGGTAAATATTGACAACTTTTAAACTTAATAAATTCAATTCGACAGCAGTTTCATTTAATTTAATATTTTTAACATTCGTTTTATTTCGTGTAAATTTTTTTAAATAAATTGGCGAATCGTATGTACGCTTAACAAAGTATTTACAATGCACTTTAAATGTGACGTCACATACCGTACAAAACTTTATCATTACATGTTTTTCTAAAAGTTTTTAATATTGTAAACAAACGCGTATATTATCCATAAGAAAATATGTTATTAGCAAAAGCTAAAACCGCTGTTAAATATGTTTCATTTATTTCACAACTAAGACTAATTTCGACTAATGGTAACACTTATATAAAATTCAATGAAAACCGTATTATAATTTCAATTCTATTTGATTATAGGTTATAATTTTATAAATGTTGATATAAGAGGAGAGCGAAACAATGTTGGACTCATTACACTAAACCGTCCAAAAGCTTTAAACGCGTTATGCGATCAACTGATGAATGAATTGTCGTCAGCCATAGACACACTGGAATCTGATCGAAACGTATCTGCCATTGTATTAACTGGATCTGAAAAAGCATTCGCCGGTAAATTATTATTAATTTTATGTTAATTGGCTACAAATGATGGTAATTTTTGTTATTTAACCATAGCTGGAGCTGATATTAAAGAGATGAGCGAAAGTACATTCGCGAGTGTTTTTACAGGTGATTTTTTATCGCAATGGGATCGCGTGACCATAGCTTCCAAGCCTGTTATCGCTGCTGTTAATGGATATGCAGTAAAACTTTTAATCACATTCTCTATTTTCATATATATTTGTATTTAAAAAAATAAAAAAACAAAATTTAATTGTAAAGCTTGGCGGCGGATGTGAATTAGCATTGATGTGCGATATAGTATATGCGGGCGAGAATGCAAAGTTCGGTCAGCCGGAGATATCTATCGGTACGATTCCTGGCGCTGGCGGTACTCAACGATTGACGCGTGCCATTGGAAAATCGAGAACTATGGAAATGGTTTTAACTGGAGTACCTATAAATGCAAAACAAGCTGAAAGTTGGGGTAATTTAAAGCATCTTTACGTTCTGTCCGTCAATTCCATAAAATATTGTAATTTTTGCATGTTTCGCATTAGGAATTGTGAGTAAAGTATTCCCAACCGATAAAGTGTTGGATGAAGCTATTAAATTGGCCGAAAAAATAGGTACACATTCTAAGCTTATAACGGCTATTTGTAAAGAATCCGTGAATAATGGTAAGCATTCTGTTGGAGATTTCTCGCAAATTTTAACCTCTATTTACGATTAGCATATGAAACTACGCTAAAACAAGGCCTACGTTCGGAAAAAAGATTATTTCACTCTACGTTTGGCACTGTAAGTCACAACAAACAGTTAATATAAGTTATATTTAAATCTTGCAATTCTGATCTGATTAACAGAAAGATAGACTGGAGGGTATGAATGCTTTCATTGAGAAGCGTAAACCAAATTTCACAGATGAATAATTATCCAAATATACTTCATTAGATATTTTTATACAACTTATTTGTAATATTTTTTATTAACGTTAAATATTAAATTGTGGCGAATTGATTTATAAACAAAAAATTATGATATTATAAATTTAAATTTATAAAAATAAAATTATCGTAACAATTTTTGTTCGACACTTATTTTGTGTTTATTGTATACGGTTTAAGTTCATTAAATTATAAATCAATAATTGTATGAATGAATCTGAATTTAACGTATACATTAAAAACAAATAATTACCGTTAGAAAATAGGTATTTTGAGTGAAATTAATATGATTAAATATTGTCAATAAGATAATTTTCAATATTAACGCATGCTTTAATTAATTATTTCTCCTCAAAAAAATTTCAATTTTAATTGGTTCTCAGATTAAGTGGATTTGAGAGTCTGAATATGCTCGGAAGGATTGTGGTTAAACTTGAAAATAGTTCGTGTGATATGCCCTAAATTCAAAATAAATTAAGGAATTAACATTAAAATATATATTCAAATAATTAATTATTGATTGCAGTTATTTAGAAAATTTTAAAACTATAATATTTCTTTCATATTTCATAGATATTTAATAATAATGAATTATATTGTTTTCGTCAATTATATTGTATGAATCATTCGGTAATTAAGAATTTGAAAAATTTATTTAGAGCTGTGCAAACTCAACGGACAAATTTTTAATTTTATAGTTTTAATCTTTTCTAAGCTACTGTAATCATCAAAGAGTGAATTACTTCGGGAACGACAAATTGAACGGTTCTGTTTTCATTATGATTTGATAAAAACGAAGCCAATTCAATCATAAAACCTTTTACACATTTGAGCACAAGTTCAGCTCTTTTAATGCACCACTGAATTGTTATTTCTTCGGTCATTTCTTGGATTAGAAGTAAAGGAATAGTAATTGTATTAATATCATATAAATGAGCGATTTTTAAAATATTTCTGAGCCCAAGTATGACTGGATGTCTTGAGTTAATGTCCGAAGAACGCAATGAATCGTCACTAACCAAATGGAATACGATGTGAACTTCAGACAAATTTGAATGCTTTGTTACGTAAAAATCGCCGGTTTTAAGAGTAACAAATGATTTTCTAGCATTTTTATCAAAATATTGTTTTTCAGCAATTTTTTTGGCGTCGTCCATCTGTTTCTCTAACTCTTCGAAATGAAATTCAGTAGTGCTCGCACATATATTCGCGAAATCTGCAATAAAATTAAATCAAAGAATTTCATAACTGTGCTAATCTTAGAAACAATTTCAAGTTTTAAAACTAATTAAGAAATATTTAAAACTTTTGCTCTAATTACTACAAAAATATTTGAATAACTATTAGTTGGAGCCGTGAATATAAATAACAAATACCTAATTTGATTCCCGAATAACTATTTATACGATTGTCTACTAATAATACGAGAGCAGACAATGAATTTGAGTATAACGACATCGATGTCTGAATTCGTTGAGGAGTGTGGCATAAACTTAAATAGTCATCACTAAATATTAATATATTAATGGATCAAATATTAAAATTAATGTAAATTGATTAATAATTAAATCCTTAACACAAAATTTATTTAAAATAATTGATACCCTATTGACGTCATTCTGCAAAGCGAGAGAATATCAATCGAAATCAATCGAAGATTGTGAGTGGTTTTGAGTTGTGCGCCTAAATTAATAGTGAAACTCTCTTCCATTCTATTATTTCTACCATTGGACATAGTATTCCAATCAGTGTCGTCATAATTCATTGAATTAAATTTGTCACTCGAATTCATGGAAAGAGTTCGCAAACGAGTTTCGATCATTTCCGGATTACCGTTTTTATAATCCTCGTACACTTTACAAATCCATTCGTGAAATTCTTGTTTTTGCTCCCTTTTTAAATTCTTAATTATATTGTTCCACTCATCCCTCATTTTCTCCAATTCTTCGAAATGCGTGACTGACAATGAGTTTATATAATCCTCGCCATAAGACGTTTCGATATTTTTGATAGCGGTTTCCATTTCTTTCGTTTGTTTCATTAGTAAGTCGTGATACGCGCGATCGCGCGATGATATTAAATCTAATATCGAAATCGAGTAAAAGTTCTCGAATTTCATTAATGGTTCGGTGAGTATGCCTGAATGAATCAATTCGTGATACATATTATAAAATTTGTCCGTTTCGTTAGTTGAGTCAATAGATTGGCTGTCGTTATCATTTTTTTCGTTCACAAAATTAATTAATTTGCAATAAAATAAATTATCGTCAGTTTGTTCGGAAAGCTGTTCACACTTTCTCTGATGCATTAAATCGGTTTGATCATCGATGAAATGTTTCAGTTTTTCGGTCACTTCATTCTCGACAAAAACAGGCAATTTATGCGATTTCATAATTTGATTAGCGATTTCACGGTACGTAACATTACT